>PVJN01032891.1:0-23826 GCA_004026805.1 Lasiurus borealis | reverse complement strand
GGAGCGCCCCCTCCAGTGCATGAATTTTCATGCACCGGGCCTCTAGTATTTCAATAAAGCTATTAAAAAATAAAGCTATTCTATTAATTTTTTTTAAATAAAATGAATAGATTCCAGTTTTGAGGAATCAATGTGCAAGTTAAAGGCAATGATGTGTGTGTGTGTGCCCTAATAGTGACGATAGAATAACATCCTACAAAGTATCTTATGACCTTTCAATAGTTAACACAACTAAATACTGATCTGATTACTTTTTCAATTACAGTGTACATTCAATAGCACTGATCTGATTTTCTAAGGTTTGACTCACGTGTCCCAGTCCATCCCCAATACCTTTAATTTAATGATGCAAAAGGGGAAAGCCACATATTTGATCCTCAGTTGGGCATCCACTGCACAATCATGCCTGTCTCCTTCGATTCCTTCCGGACTAGAAGATAAAGTCAGAACATACGCTACTCATAGCAAGCTGCCCCCTCCTTAACTTACTAGATTATCTCTGCTCACTTCCCCTAACACCTTCTTCTCTCTAGTCATTCCCAGTGGTTATCTAGCCATCCTGTGCAATTTCACACCTCCATGCCTTCCCAGATAAGGTCCCCTCCATCCTTAATGCTGTGGCTCCATCCACTCAACTCTTCCTTATCTGGCAGAATTCAACCCACTCCTTGGGCAGCTAAAGCCTCTGGAAGCCGTCTCTGGATCCCCGGGCAGGTAGGTTATGTGTGCCCCAAACTCTGTATAAACCCCATCCCTTCACGCAGGCTTTGTTGCCTTTCCATTTGCCTCACGCCTCTGTGAGCACCTCAAGGGAGGGGTGACGTCATGAGGTTTACTAATTCCAGGACCTAGCGACATAACTGACACATAAGTGAATGAATGAACACCCAGGGGCCCTGAGCTTGTGACAGCGTTTTCGAAGGTTCTACGTTTGTTTTCTTTTCTTTTGGAAAAGAAAAGAAGCAACCAAGTTCATGTGCAAACAGAACCTTCAGGAGTTTGGTTTCACTCCAATGACATTTTTTTTTTCTACAAAAATCCGATTGTGGTGTGGAATCCAGGCACAGCACCCACCTCATGAGGGATGTCTCTTCCCTCTGGCTCAGGATAATCCTCTTCAACGTGGAGGGAAGTTCTTGATCATTCCCGTCAGCAGGAAGCAGAGAGAAGAATGGAAGATACAGTTTCTCTGGGTCTAATTCTGGCCAAGGGGAGGTTGAGGAAGGACTTGTATGCATGTGTGTAGGCATAGCTAGTGGATACAGAGCATTGGGGGTGGCAGCGGGAGGGAGATGGGTGAGGGCATGTATTAGAGGTTGGGAAGAGCTGGGAAGGGCAATAGCGAAAAAAAAAAATAAATAAATTAAAAAAAAGAACGAATGGGAACCAATCCTCACCCCCCTTTGAAAACACTGGAACCTGCAAAGTACGTGCTTTAGTGAAGCGTGTCTGCTCCATGCAATTCCAGGGCCTGAGACCTCGCACGCGGTGAGTGAGGTCAGAGGGCGAGGCAGCCCTCTGTGCAGGCGTGCCGAAGGCACGGCCCCAGAAAGCAGGGCTCCTTTCATCCGGGGGGAGCACCCCGACAAGACACGGAGGGCACAGCTGTGTTTACTCCGGGGTCGCCTCCTGCGATGTATCATAGACGCTTTCGCTTTTGCACTCGGGCGACCGGCCACCTTCTCCTTTCCAGGATGTGATGCAGGTTTTCGCCAAAGCAGACGCTGCGAATGGGCCCTCCCAGCTCACGAACACGCCAGCTGGTCCTCGATTGTATAGCATCCATCACGGGACACCGGGACCCTCGTGAGAGAGGAGACTCTGACAGCCCTTCTCGGAGCATTGAGTTTGCTAAACCCACCACAAGGAGAGCGCTGGGGCGAGTGAGGCTGCCTCGCAGGCCTGAGAGGGGCCTGGGCCTGACAGGGGAGGGCAGAACACCAGCAAACAGTGCTTATTTATTAGGTGCCGCCCCGCCTGGACGTGGCGCCCGGGGCCAGACACCAAAGGAGGACCATCTCGATGCTTCTCCCCCGGGGAACGCCGAGGCCAACCTGCAGCTTGAGACTCAATGAGCTGTGGACCCTGTGGAGCCAAAGGGTAATGAACTTAGATTCACTGCGTGTGGTGCAGACCTGGATCTGCTCATCCCTTCAGGCCACCGGAAGTTCTCTCTCCTTCCGACCCTCGTTTCATAGCTGATCAACTGGTCTCCGGCCGGTTTTCCTATTTAGGAAGCGGGGTTCGCCAAACAGAACCTTATCTCCCTGTGGGTGCCGAGAATGGCGCAGGGTCAGATGGATTGTTGGTGGATGTGATTCGCTCCCTGAGGACTCACTCTGTTCTCTGTGCGCTCCCTCGGGGGCGGACAGGATGAAGTGGGCCAGATCAGATGGCTTTGATGTCAAAACCCCACTCTGGCCCAGACCGGTTTGGCTCAGTGGATAGAGCGTCGGCCTGCAGACTGAAAGGTCTCAGGTTGGATTCCGGTCAAGGGCATGTACCTTGGTTGTGGGCACATCCCCAGTGTGTGTGTGTGTGTGGGGGGGTGGGGGGGAGTTGCAAAAGGCGGCTGATCGATGTCTCTCTCTCATTGATGTATCTGGCTCTCTATCCCTCTCCCTTCCTCTCTGTAAAAAAATCAATAAAATATATTAAAAAAAAAACACCCAAAAACCTCACTCTGCCACTTCACGAACTGGGTGGCCTGGGACGAGCTGCCTCATCAGCCCGGGCGCCTGAGCCTCAGTGTCCACCTCTGGAAAGTGGACCTGGTAGGAGCCACTCTGCTAGGGTTCGAGATGGTGAATGTCGAGTCCAGAAGCACAGCAGCGTCTGCTAGAGCAGAAGCACCAAACCCAAACAATTCTTACCTGTTGCATCCGTGTGAGCTGGAATGCAGATGGCTCCGAGGACGTGCCCGGAAACAGGGCTTGCAGTGTGTGAATGCTACCTGCCTGCCCAGAGCCCCCCTCCCGGCCAGCCCGCCGGGTCCCAGGAGCTGGGAACAGCAGCTGCCGCTGTCTCTAGCCGGGCATTGCTCTCCGTCACCGGGATCTGCCGGCCCGGGTCATGCTCCCTCCAGCATGGATGCTGTGGACACAGAAGCTCAGCCCCATCGCCTCCATGTGTGGCAAGGTTGAGGGGCTGTCCCAGCCCCCGAGTTACCTGCAGCATCAGCTGAGGCCTCAGATACAGGGCTGTGACCAGCCCTCGCCTCTTACTGGTGTGTGTCCCCAAAGCTCTTCCCAATCACCCTGTGTCCCTCCCCACTCCCCTCCACAACTTGACCAGTCAGAGTCTGTTTCAAGAGACAGACCCAACAGAAAATCTCCCGTCAAAGGAAGCTGTTGAGCCCGGCCAGTGTGGCTCAGTTGGCTGAGCATCATCTCACGGATTGACAGGCTGCTGTTGGAGTCCCCATCGGGGCACAGGCCTGGGTGTCAGGCTTGATCCCCAGTAGGGGGTGTGCAGGAGGCAGCCCGTTGTTGTTTCTCTCTCACTAAAATGTGGGGCAAGTTGTTTATTTAAGTTTTTATTGAAATTTGACTACAGTGGTACCTCGAGATAGGAATTTAATTCGTTCCGTAACCTTGAGGCGTGGGAAACTATGAGACGCTTGAGTCCCGGTAAACTGGTGGGTCGTGTGCAGCCGGCCGATCTGTGAGATTATTCCTATCTCAAATGTTGCTCATATTTCAAAGCAAAAATAGCTCGCTTGATGGCTCATATCTCAAAATCTCGTATGTTAGGGCACTCATATCTCGAGGTACCACTGTACTTCTCTCAAAAGTGGAAAAAATGTCAAGGCGTTGTATTTTCTGGTTCTCTAGCTGCCTCGTTTCCTCTTGCTGCACTAACAAATCACATAACCAGGAATTCAGTGGTTTGAGGCAACACAAATGTATTATCTTAAATTCTCTTGTTCATATGTCTGAAATAGGTCTCACTGGGCCAGTGGTCGGCAAACTGTGGCTCGAGAGCCATATTCGGCTCTTTGGACCCTTGAGTGTACCTCCATCAGATTGAGGATTTTCTTTTTTTAGCAAAGGCCAGCTTAGGAGTACTTAATTAAGTTAATAACAATGTACCTACCTATACAGTTTATGTTGAAAAAATTGGGCTCTCCAAAGAAATTTCAATCGTTGTACATGTTGATATTTGGCTCTGTTGACTAATGAGTTTGCCGACCACAGCACCAGGCTAAAATCAAGGTCTCCACAGGACCGCCTTCCATTTTGGAGGCTGAAGAGAGAGCCCGTATCCTTACCCTTTCCAGCTTCTAAACGCTGCCCACACTCTTCAGTTCAGGGCCTTCCTCCTCCACCTTTTTTATTTTATTTTTTTTAAATCTTCACCCCAGGATATTTTCCCATTGATTTTAGAGAGTGGAAAAGAGAGGGAAAGACAGAAAAAAAAAGTCAATGTGAGAGAAACACGTGGACTGGTGGCCTCCTGCAAGTGCCCTGACCAGGGCCGGGTCCCGGGAGGAGCTTGCAAACTAGGTACATGCCCTTGACCAGAATCGAACCCGGGACCCTTCTGTCCACAGGCCGGCCCTCTACCCACTGAGGCAAACGGGCCAGGGGCCTCCTCCATCTTCACAGCCAGCAGCAGTGGGTCCCGTTTTGCACCGCGTAACTCCGACCGCCTCTCTTACCCTTGGAAGGACCTTGCCGTAGCATCAGCTCTACCTGGATAATCCCGGAAACGCTCCCCGTTTCAAGGTCAGTTAATTACAACATCGATTCCATCTGCCACATCAATTCCATCTGCAACTTTAATTCTTCTCAGTTGTGTCCCGTAACATATTCATGGTTTCCTGGCTGAGGATGTGAACATGTTCGAGGGGCCAGCATTCTGCCTACCATTGTAATCAGAGTTTTACTCTCTCACTGATAAGACAAATGGGAACCAGGCCGGGGGAAGTGAAGATGGACTGACTTGGACAATTACAATGTGTATACATTTTGTCATCTGGGTTATTTTAGGATCGCGAACATCTGGGGAGCACGGGGCGGTGGAGGGGGAGCTCAGGCAGGAGCCGAGCAGCAGCGCAGGCAACGCTAAAAGGGGCCACAGCTCCACGCGATCCAAGTCAGACCACTGCAGGGAGTCGAAGGCCGTGCTTCGAGGAGCTTTGAGAGGAGGGGCGTCCGTGGGGGTGGGGGGAGCGGATGCAATGGCTGAACCCAGATAGGATGGGTTTAGTAGTCTCTCCTCTATAAGAAACACCAAACCAAAATAGTTCTTCTTCTCTTTTTTAAAAAAATATATTTTATTAATTTTTTTTTTTTTTTTTACAGAGAGGAAGGAAGAGGGATAGAGAGTTAGAAACACAGATGAGAGAGATACCGATTCAGCTGCCTCCTGCACACCCCCTACTGGGGATGTGCTCGAAACCAAGGTACATACATGCCCTTGATGGGAATTGAACCTGGGACCTTTCAGTCCGCAGGCCGACACTCCATCCACTGAGCCAAACGGGTTAGGGCAAAATAGTCCTTATCTGTCATATCAATATGAGACAGAAGCCGAAACCAGTTTGGCTCCGTGGATAGAGCGTCGGCCTGTGGACTGAAAGGTCTCAGGTTTGATTCCGGTCAAGGGCATGTGCCTTGGTTGTGGGCACATCCCCAGTGTGGGGACGTGCAGGAGGCGGCTGATCGATGTCTCTCTCTCATCGATGTTTCTAAGTCTCTATCCCTCTCCCTTCCTCTCTGTAAAAAATCAATAAAATATATTTTAAACATTATATATATATATATATACATATATATATATATATATATATATATATAGAATATGAGGCGGAATATAAGTCACTCTAAGGACATCCCCAGGAGTACTGGGCTGAGTTAGCCACGCTGGCTCCTCACGAGTTGGGGACTGAGAAAGGCTATGGAAGGATGGTCCCCCATGCCCGACACCGCACTGATTATCGAACGGCAGGCCTTGTGAAGACCAAATGGAGGGATTTTATCGGAAGTTCCCCGGCACTGGCCAGGATCAGAGGCCGCACCAGGTGTCTAGCAATCGGGAGGCTGCGTTCGAGTTCAGGAGAGTCCACGGATGAGTGAACTCGCTGACTTCCGGTAAAACAGCTGTGCCCCATCCTCTCATCTGTCTTTCCACAGCCCAGGGCTCTCTGGTTTGGGGCTCAGCTCTGCAGGCCAGAGAGCTGGTTCCGGGCGTGTGCGGAGGGGTGTCTCTGCTTAAGTGCCGGGGTGTCCCTTTCCTCCGAGAACACGTTCGCTTGTGTTTATAATCCACGTAATAAATGTTTAAACGTCTGGACGAGACACAGTTGAGCAGGGCCCGGGGACCTGATCACTTTCCCTCGTCTGAGCCGCGCTGAGTGTCTGGAGCTTCCAGACAACTTGCTTGTGGATATACGTAAGGAAATGGAAGGTATGTTTTAAATAAACATACCAGGGCTTATGCGTCCCACATGAGTCTCCGCTTCAAAGCCACCTCATTGGAAGATGAACCGCTTATTCCAAAGGTACCGTTAAAAACGCTCCGGGTTGTTGTGTTTTTTTAAGACACTTAAGAGCATTCTTTGGAGTATCTTGGTGGGGCCAATATTTATTCTTTAAAGGTGGACTTGGTTTTTAACAACAGGCAAAGTACACTTAGATCAAAGCCCGGGGAAGAAGGTGGATGATCTGGTGAAGTAACGCCGCCTTCGATGAAAAGATGAGGCCGAAAGAAGTGAACGAGACCAGTCTTCTCCTCGGCGCGGTGGATGGTTCCGAGGGCCAAGGAGTAGGAACAATGGCGGCACTGATGGGGTCAGTTGGCACCTTTCAGGGCAATTTCTTTCAAAGATCACACCGTGGAAGGTAGCAGCAGCTTCTGGAATTTTTTAAGTGCGTTACTTCAGAGAGACATGGTGTTTTAGTAGTGAGAAGGGCAGGTTCCTGAGTCAGGGCTGAAACCTAAGTTCAGCTCCATCGCTTCGTAGGTGTGTGACCTTAAATGAGTCACTGAACCCTCTCTGAGCTGCATTTTGTTTTTTTCATCTGAAGAGGAGGATTATAATATTAACTGCCTCAGAGGGTGGCCACAAGGAATAAAGTCATTCATGTAAAACGTAAGGTCATGCATATAAAGCACCTAGTCTACTGCATGACCCCTAGTAGGTGCTCAATAAAGGGTGGCTACTGTTTTTCTCCATCAGCACACTGTGTCCGCACAGACACACGCACACCTAGGCAACATGGGTGGAAGCAAATTCATAACAGAGATTCAATTTAGAATGATAGGATAATACAGGGGTACCTCGAGATACGAGTGCCCTAACATACGAGATTTTTGAGATACGAGCCGTCTAGCGAGCGATTTTTGCTTTGAAATACGAACAACAGTTGAGATATGCGTAATTGCGAGGATCAGCCGGCTGCACACGACCCACCAGTTTACCGCGTCTCATAGTTTCCCACGCCTCAAGGTTACGGAACGAATTAAAGTCGTATCTCAAGGTACCACTGTATTCATAACGATAATTTCTGGAACATTCTTGGTGGGTCAGACCAGCTCACCCCTCCCTATCACCTCCTCAGAGGTAGGTCCTGCCCATTTTTACAGATGAGGAGATTGAGGCCCAATGAGGTTAAAGATCTGGCTCCAAAGCAGCCAGCTACAAAGCCGTGGAGCCAGGATTTTGACTCTTACATCAACACCCGTACCCCTTTCTCCCATGGCTGCTTCTGAGGCTGGTCGCTCCCCTTCACCGTGCCCTGCGCACAGCACGGGGAGCGGTTCCAGCATGGACTTTGGGACCACGGGGGCCAGATCTGGATGCTCCGTCCCGTGGCCCCTCTGTTTTCTCAGCTGTCGCGTGGGACTCGCAGAGAGGTGCTGGCGGAGTGGCGGCGAGCACAGAGTCGGGGCTCAGGAAGCGGGGCTGTCATTCCCCGTGAATGAAAACCTCAGTGAACAGGACATTCCGCCGCGTGGCTTTTGGCCCCACATCCTCCCGCCCTTGAGATGTCCATGCCCCGGGGGAGAGCCTGTCGCTGGAAGCCTTTGGAGATAGCGGAAGGAGGAACACAGCCCTGCTGATAGCGGGAAATGCTCCTGCAAGTGGGCAAAGTGTCTCCATCAGATTGTGGCGGAATTCCAGGGCGCGGGGAGGAGGTGACAGACAAAACCACTTAGTGTTCCTCCTCAGCCCACAAGCTGGCCCTCTGATGGAGCACTTCTCCTGACACGTGTTCCTGGAGGGCAGCTTGTTATCCGGGACTGGGGGCTGCCTGCTGACCCTACTCCTGCCTGGGACTCCCTCCCTTCCCCCCTCCAATAGCGGCTCCTCACAGTGACCTTAAGAAAAACCTGCCCAGCGGGTGTGGCTCGGTGGTTGAGCATCAGCCCATGATGTGTGGAGCAGTGCTGATCAGTCCTGGCTGTACATCAGAATAAATGGGGGACTTTAAAAAATCCGGATGCCCAGTGCTGCACACCTCCTGGTTTCTTCTCAATGGGACAAGAGTTCCCAGGAGAGGAACCTGAATGTAGTTCCCAGGAGAGGAACCCAATTCTTTAAACTCCTCAGGTAATTCCATTGTGTGGCCAAGGTGGAGAGCCACTGGTATAGAGAATACTCCAGAAGGGAAGAATAGGTGGCTGGGAGGGCAATAAGGGGACCTCTGGACAAGGCCTGGAGAACACTGCCAGGGTGACGGCTCTCCAATGGCAGATATTGGGGCCCAGCTCACAGCATCTGGTTCAGTAGTTCTGGGATGAGGACTGAGAATTTGCATTTCCAAGGAATGCTGATTCGGCAGGTGCGAGCCATAGGTCTGTCACCTGGTGGTAGAAGTGGAGAGGAGAAAATAGACTGGCAGGTGTTTCAGAGGTAGGGAGAGGGGGCCAGTCGGCTGGGTGGAGAGCGATGCTATTGACCAAAATGGGAACGAAGAGGCCTGTTTCGCTTTGTCTAGGACATGGGGGAGAATGCGTTCCGACACGGAGCACTTGACGTATTTGTAGGAAACATCTAAGGGAAGCCATCTTTTCTAGCTCTCAGGAAGAAATGAGGCAAATTCTGGAACGAATCAGAACAGCAGACTTAGTCTAACTCAAGATAGATAAGACTGATAGGTAGCTTGTGAATATTTATTACTTCTACCGGAGCCATTTTTCCCCCCTGATGACAATATGACTAATCAATAAAACTCTATGATGGTGTCTTTTTAGCCACTATGCAAAGAAAAAGATCACAATATACAGAACCCATTAAACTCTGTTGCTGACTACACGTAGTTCCAATGTTATACCGACTCCACCAGGTTTTGCCATTGATCTTCACATATGAATTTGAAAAGTAAATATGACCTTTATTTCTTGGTTGCATGTGTATATGTATGTTTCTTTAATTAAGATTTGTTGTTTTTGTTGACTTTAGGGAGAGAGAGAAAGAAAACATGGATTTGTGGTCCCACTTATTTATGCATTCCTTGGTTGATTATTGTGTGTGCCCTGACCAGGGATGGGACCCACAACCTCGGCCTACCAGGATGATGCTGTAACCAACTGAGCCACCCAGCCCTCGCTTCCTTGTAGATATTGATAGTTATTACGTTTGCCTCTTGTTTGTGAGCCAAGTTCAAGGCCCTTGGCCGTGGCTCTGTTTTCCCAGGGGTGAGCGAGAGGGGGATGGATTTTGTGACTTCCAACTCCGGCACCCTATGAATGTGCCTTTGATTCCGTGTCAGTTTTGCCAGAAGGATCTCCAGGGGCTGGCAACCCTGGAAAAGTTTTCTTGCCCATTGTAATGTAACTTTTTTAGAGTACATTTCTATAAAAAAAAAAACACACACAGGAAGGCTTTATTGTCAGAGCTGTGTCTTCAAGCTATTTCCCATCTTGTTTCTTATTCCTCACTTGACAAGGGCTGTCACAGGAGCTCCATCACTCCTGGGCTAACAGCTACCAATAAACAGAAAATTATTTCCAACCAGCGAACATGCTGTTTACTTTCCAGAAAAATTGCACTATCCAATCTGACAGTTGATCAAGGGGTACCCTGCTGCTGTCAGCAGGGAGAAATGTTTAAACACACAGATAGGAGTTTAAACATTTTCTCATTATCACAGAATAAGGGGGGGAAAAAACACACAAATAAATAAATAAGTAAAAATGGCAGCCAGGCTCTCCGGCCCCCTGCTGGGAGAGTAATGAAGCTGTGTCACATGACTGGAAGAAGCGGGCTTTTATCTCCAGCCCCAGCATCCGTACTCAAGTGACACCTGTCACATGACCCAACTTCAGTCTTTTATCTGCCTTTCCTCGCCACACTTTCGGGGAATTGTCTTTTTTGAGAGATGTGGTCAATTGTAGTGGGCTCTGTAGTTAGTGCTGTTAGCTTGGTGTTTTGCGTAGTCTGCCTCAAACCCTCTAGATCTTGCCTCCAGCATTATTTAAAGATAACAAATGAAAAAAACACCTATAAATTAAAAGACCAGAAAAAATCTCAGAGAACACACACACAAAAAAAAAACCAACAAGGCTGTTATTATGTTTCAGACAAGCTTGAAGGAATTAAAATTTGCCCAGAGCGAAAAATATCTATATTTCAAAGGGATAATCTTCATTTTTGAATGTTGAACAGAACAAGAGATTAATAAAACCCAAGTTCACGTTGTTATAAAAGTGCCTGCAACTTTAACTAGCTAGGCTCACTGTGCTGATCCATTGTCTTATTATTTCTTTACCCCTCTGTGGAGGACATGCTCGTTGATTTTTAGAGAGAGGAGAAGAGAAACATCGGTGTGAAAGAGAAACATCCATCAGTTGCCTTCCACATGTGCCCTGACCAGGACCTGAGATTGAACCTGAAACCTAGGTATGTTCCCGACCAGGAACCAAACCTGTGACCTTTCGGTGTACAGGCCGACACTCTAACCAATTGAGCCACACTAGCCAAGGCTAGCTAACTCCTTTAATCTTTAACTTGGTTTTTTATTGTCCCCCTACACTCCTGCCTTACCTTGCTACCTAGAACCCATGGCTTTGACACCGTTACTTCCCTTGTTTTCTTTTTCTTCTACTTTACTGTGACTAGCACCACCACCACCATATGACTACCACCTTCACCACCACCACCACCACCACCACCACTACCACCATCACCACTATTACCACCACCACTAACACCACCACTATTACCACTACTACTACCATCAGCACCACTACTACTACCACCATCATCACCTCCAGCACCAGCACCACTACCACTACTACCACCATCACCACCACCACCACCATTAACACCACCACCACCACTACTACTCCCATCACCATCGCCACTACCTCCCTCTTACCCTTCTCACCACTACTATTGTCATTACCACCACCACCACCACCACCACTACTATTAGCTAATTTTTCTAGTGCTTATTACATGCCAGGCACTGTTTAAAATCCTTTCAATGTGTTAACTCATCTAATCATACGCAAACTCTGTGAGATAGGTACTATTATCATCGCCATTTTACAAAGGAGGCAATGAAAGCATGGGGAAGTGTTTCTTCTCTTTGTCTGTGTTCTCTTGGGCAAACACATCTTTGACACTTCAAGGACATCACTATGGAGGGGATGACCACAGAGAGCCAGTCCTTATTTCCTGGCCCCAGACCAGTAGTTCCAATCATCTGGTGTACATGCCAAACTCAAGATATTTATAGATAAGCTCGTAACTTTCTCTCCCAAACTAATTGCCTGACTCTGAATGGTCTAACAGGTCCTCCAGGCCCCAGATGGGAACCCTTGCAGCCATTGTTCACGCCGCCTCCCACTCCCCGAAACAGGAGAACCACCGTTGGTGAGTTGCTGTGGCAGATTCTATTGGTGGTCACTCTCCAATTCTTCCTCGGTTAAAAGAAAACTGATTACCCGGGAATATAAACATCAAGAGAAGTTCTAGCTTCAGGTCCGGAGCAAATCCTGGCCGTTCTAAAGCAGTCGTCTGGTTTCCCTCGCTAGCAGTTTAGGAGCGGAGTGTGCCCATCTGAACAGTAAGATGTGAAGAGAATGGGGCTTTGCAAAAGAAGCACCCAGAAAGAGTTGTCCTTCTCTTCAACTGGACACTGTCATACCTACGAGTGATGCCTGCAGCTGTGACAGCATCTTGTGACCATGACAGGGACCAGCCTGGGAATTAAGGCCAAAGGATGCGGAAGATGAAAGAAAAAGAGACAGCAAGAACCTGGGTTGTCAATGATGCCGACCCCTCAAATGACTCAATCCTGGAGCCAACTGGCACTTCTGGACTTCTTGTGTGGAATAATATTCCCATGCATCAATCAAGCCGTTGAATTTGGGTCTTCAGTTCCTTACAGCTCAGTATGCCCGGTGCCTTCTATATTTCGATGTCATCTCATCCCCTCGGTTGCCTGCCTGGCAAACTCTCACTTCAAGATAAGGCTTAACTGTCATCTCTTCTGGGAGAGGCCACACTGATATGTTGTCATTGGTCTAGTATGTATTTTCATCTAACTCTCCATCAGACTATAGGACCCCTGAAGGGACTATTAATTGTTGTATTTCTAGTGCCTGGATGTTTGTTGAATGAATTAATCAGTAGATGGGTTGGTTTACTTTATATTTTGGTTCAATTTGGGGCTAAAATCCACAAGATTTTATTGTAGTGTCCAATGTGAGCTCTTAAGATAGAAACACAATTTTACAAGCACGTTAATAAACTGGAATGAATTCATTACTGAACACCTCAGATCTTACACCAGGTGCTGTTAACCTACTTAGGGAGAGAGAAGCGTGAGGAGTAGACAATGTGAATAGCTTCAGACAGGAAGGAATAAATTAAAACTACTCTGGGAATTCATTTACGGAAGGTGTCAAGAGTAACAAAAAGGTGTTAATCTCCTGGGTCAATGTGTCCTACAGGAAAAGACATTTGTCCTAAGAAATGAAACCGCCTTGAGTGATGTCTTTTCTTCCAGAAGGTAACCGCCACTGGCCGCTCCCAGAGATTTCATTAAAAAAAGGTGAAACTCTTGGAGAATAACGCCAAGGTGGTATTAGAGGTACACTGGAAATATCAAGAAATGTGAGGAGATTGTAGTGATTGAAATTGGGAACTACTGAGGAATCCCCTTACGGCTAGGCTCGCAACACTTCCTCCCCTAAAGACTATTAAAGGAGGGGGGGGGGAAGGTTCAGAATTCGGGTTAAAAGTGTGAACCTGCCTCTGATTAACTGCAATCCTGAGCCTATTATCTTCGGCTAGACCACAACACTTGAGTTTGTTAGGCTAACTAGGTCGATCAGCCTTACTAGGAACCTTCTGGGTTAGCTGGTCCCTTGCTGCCTGAGAACCAATTAGAGATTGCCGAGTCAGCATCTATGAGCCAATAGGAGAAGGCAGAATGGGTATAAAAAAAGGGACTGCCCCTTTGTCAATACTCTTACCATTCGAGCCCCTGGCAGCCTTTACACCCTGCGTGGCAATCCCGGATGCACTGCCGTGATGCCCAGGGAAGACAGGGCGACCTGGAAGTATACAACTGGAAGAACCAGAACCCTCACTTCCCGTTTGTTTCGTCCAGAGAAGTAAGTTCTACCAGAGGAGCCAGCATGTGATACTGTATGTGTGACCAGAGGAGCCAACATGTGATACTGTATGTGTGACCAGAGGAGCCAACATGTGATACTGTATGTGTGACCAGAGGAGCCAACATGTGATACTGTATGTGTGACCAAAGGAGCCAACATGTGATACTGTATGTGTGACCAGAGGAGCCAACATGTGATACTGTATGTGTGAACTTTTGGAACATGAAGTCTGTGGGCCCAGGAGAGACTACCCTGGGACCGGGCCAGTGAGTGAGTGATGTTGGCTAATTCTGGTGAGATGGGTTTGCTGTGCCGGAAGTACCCATCAACCCACCTGGGATGATTGTCAGCAACTGATGAACTGTGTGGATTGCAAAGAGGGCATCATCGTGAGAGGCTCCAGGGACAGAACGGCCAAGGTATGGTCTTTGGCCTCAGCCCGGCTTGGCCAGTGCTTACATACCATCCAGACTGAAGACCTAGTCTGGTCCATTGACTAGGATGGCTTGTTGTGGGCTCAGTACTTGTCTGAGAATCTGGGACCTCAACAGTGGGCAGTTGATGACGCACCTGGACAGTGACTTTCCCCCAGGGGCTGGGGTGCTGGACCTCATGTCCCCTTTCACGCTCCTGTCCTGTGGCTATGACATACCTCCGAGCCAGCGTCAGGAAGTGTGTCATGGAGTGGGAGGAGCCCCACGCCACAGGTTCCTCCTACTACGGGGTTGTACGACTATGGAATCGGTGCCAAAGGGCCTGCTTAAATTGAGATGTGGTCTTCCTGTTTTGTTATATGCAGTGTCTGTTAGTTGTACATCACAAACCAGGTTCTGGAAGTGATAAAGGACAGCATGTGAAGTTGAGCTATGGGACTGTGGTGGTGACCCAAAGTTCGAGTCTTGCTGGCCAGCCCTGATGCCCAGCTGTGGGCCAGGGAAGCCAGCTACTCAGGGACCTTCTTGCTTGGAGGGTGCAGTGATAATGCTCTCCACCTGCACCCACAGTACTTGTCTGCCATAGTCCCTAACTCAGGCACTTAGATGGGGGAAAGGAGCCAGGCTGCTGCGTCAGCTAAGGTTTGAGCCCAGATTACGTGAGCCCAGATTCGAGTCTGTAATAAACTTAGGCCTATTTGAATTCGGTTGGTCTTTGTGGTCTGTCTTGTGGGGGGGACTCGCTCCGTTACAGAGATGTCATTATCATTATCAACTCATAAAATCCCAAGCACTGGTCAGCATTGTTCAACAGCATGTTCTTCAAAGACGGAAACGTTGTGTGTCTGCATCGGGCATTAAGGTAGCCTCTAGCCACATGTGGTTATTGAGCCCTTGAGAGGTGGTTAGTGGGTCTGAGGAACTGAATGTTAAACTTAATTAAGTGTAAATATGAATTTACATGTAGCTGGTAGCTACCATGTTGGACAGTGGATATATATATGTTTTACTTGCCCTGGTGCTGCTAGTCAGGATAGGCTAGACTACATTGCAGTAACAATCCCAAAATATTAGTGGCTTACAGCAATCAAGTTTTATTCCTCTTTCCCGCCACACATCCGTCATATGTCATCAGGGGACTCTGTTCTACGCCTCTCCATTCTGGGGCCACCCTGAATGCTTCTGGTCATTGTAACAGAGGGACAAGAAGAATGATCGGGAGGGTCTTGCAATCAAATGATTGCAATTTACTGGCCAGCACTAAGACAGGCCTACCCACCCACAGAGGGCCCGGAAGTGCCATCCAGTTCCGGAGCTCTGCAGACAAATGTTAGGAGAGTAGCACTCGTGAGTAAGGAGGCATCACTAAAATCACTCACATTTCACATTGAACAAAATTAAATTCCGTTTTAAAAAGTCAGATGCATGACATACAAAAGAATCAATGAAAACGTGGGAGGAAGAACATGTGCACAAACACCAGCTGTGCTCCTTTCACCGAATCAAGGAAGAAAGAGCGGAATGAGATTTTGGTGTTTTAGATATAAATTTTATTAAGCTTTTAAGGAAGTGAATTTATGAATTAAATTAGGCTGATGCTCCCTTCTTAATGTTTATCTTCCATTAGAACTAAAGAAGATAATTTGGACGATTTCTATTTTTTTAAAATCCCTTTTTAACAATAAAATAAATCTACCCATTCTTGCAACAATAGGATTTAACTAGAATTCTAAGTATGGTCTGTCAACAGCTGTTCAAAAGCCATGGTTAGACAATGTTGGAGTTAGAGGGGACCTTAGAGATCAGCTAACCTGATCTCCAATATGAGGGTCCCTCTTACAGCTTTCCGTATCTCCTGGGTGCCTCCACTGGTGGCAAGTGAAAGTGTTGGCAAACTCTTCCTGCTATGGAAACAGCAGTGTCTCTGAGCTCTCTCTGTGTCTGTCCCGGCTCCACAGCCACTCAGCAGAGAGCCAGCCACTTGGCTCTGTGAGAACCCTCAACCCTCTGGATGGACTTTCTCTGTCCCTGGGTTTTCTCTCTGGAGCTATTCTTTCCTGTGCCGTGGTCCCCATGCCCTCTGTTCTCTGAGTAGGCCTTCTTAAAGCATGTGGCACAGAGCTGGGACTCGGGGTGCAAACAGCACAGACTTTGGGGACAGAGTCTGAGGATCAAGTCCTAGTTATTTACATTGGATTCTGTGTTCTTCTCTGTGAAGTAGGGAATAGCTACATCCACCTCTTGGTATATGAGGATCCAACCCAATTGGATCTGTAAACTAATAAATGCACAAGAAATATTTACCTCTATGTGGTGTTTCTTTCAAAGTGTGACGGATAGAGTTAAACTTCATCGTTTTATGTGATCTCATCAGAGGAGTAAACTCCATCCTCTCTCTGTGACACCATCATCGTCCTTTATTGATAGCACTTAAGTATATAGCGTTATCTTTTGTGGGCAGTCTGACATTCTATTAATTCATATTGTACCAATTTCCACTCAGCCACAGCCTTACTTAACTTGTTGACATTTTAAGCCTTCAGTGTAAGAAGTTCAATCGGATGAAATCTGATTGGAATAAAGGTTGTATTGGCTTGTTGCAAATTAGTTATTTACATGTTGTTTGTTTTTTAAGATTTTATTTTTTTTAGAGCAACGTTAGTTTCAGAGGAATATTCAGCAGAAGTTACAGAGAGTTCCCATATACCCCAGCCCCCTACCAGACATGGCCTTCCCATTATCAACATCTCCAACAGATGGTCCGTTAGTTATAGTTGATGAACCTACACTGACACATCATTATCAACCGAAGTCTACTGGTATAGTTTACATTAGGATCCACTCTTGGGGCTGAACATTCTATGGATTTGGACAAATTTATGGTGTCACGTCTCTGCCATTGTAGAATCATACATAGTTTCTCTGCCCTAAGAACCCTCTGTACTCTGTCTTTTCATCATCCCCTCCCTCCTAACCCCTGGCAACAATGATTCTCTGCCTGTCTCCATGGTTTTGTGCCTTAACTCTGGTGTACGACCTTGGAGGAGTTAACTTCTCTGAGCTTCAGTTTACTTCAGTGCGTTGTATGAATAAATTGTGTGCCTTCTCTGATTTTTACTCAACTGATGAATAAAAATATTTGACCAGCACGGGACTTGTAACACACCACTGTCAGCCTTTCTCTAGGTTGAATAACCACTGTTCTTTGAATTCACATATCTGTCCCATCACCCAGCCTGCACAGTTTTGTATTTCAGGAATATCTGGACAGGCCTTGTCACATGCCTTACCAAAAGCAACTACTCACTAAGGTAGATTTTCGGTGGACTGTTTGTATCCCGTTTCCCTTCTTCCATCTCAGATTTTGGGTGGATAGGTACTATGTTTTTAAATTCTTTCTTAATTAGTTCCTCCTTGTTCTTCTGCAGGATCCAGAAAGGTCTCTGGTTTCCAGGCTACCACATTTCCCGAGTAGATGATCCTCTGACAAAGGAATTTGAGCTGTCCTGGCTTCTTTCAGAAGAAGTCATGGTAGAAGATGAGACACGTGTTAGCCGAGACACATCTCCCATTTCACTTCAGGGTCACGTGTGTGCACGGATGCATGCCTGTCGGATGGTGCAACGGCACTTGAATGTCATCCTTGGCACTCTTTGCTCCTATCTGTCTACCCAGTATCTCCAGCATCAAATCAGAGCTTGGGTTCCCCATCGCGTTTGCAATCATCACAGACAATTAGGATTCAATAGGAGGAGATAAAGTGAAATTTAATTCTAAGCAGCAGCTCAGTCCAAACTCCTAAACTCTGGCTGGATGGGGCGCTAATGTGTTTTGATAGTGCAGGAAGGGAGGGAAGGATGCCTAGGAAATCATAACAAAGAGTCTTAAGCAAGTGCCTTGGCTGACAACTTTATCCAAGAAACCATCTTCTCTGGAGGCTGTTTTAAACTCTAGACGAATCCCCTCCGTGCACAGAAGTCCTTTTGTTGGGAGGAATTGTCAGTGAATGCGGGAGTGGCGGGCTTCTGTAAGCACAAGCCCAGGCTCCGGATTCTTTCCGTTGTCCGTCTCCCGTCTGTCCTGTTGTCCTTCTGGCCCGGGGAATCTCTCTATCAGATAACGAGAGGGACAGAATGGTTCAGAAGTTCTCTTCTCAGACGGTTTCAGGATGTCTAACGTGTGAGCCCATCACTGTGAAATTCTAGGCAAGTGACATTAGCGGTAGCCGTCCATTGCTTTTTCTTTAGGTAGAATGTACCGTGGACATAATATATTTAAAATATTTCAAGTCTTAGGTGATATCTAAAATCCCGGTCCAGTGTGGAGTTAAATTAGAAACTTCTCGGTAAGCTGCAGCAAATTAAAAACAGAAACAGCAGTAATGTAGCCCTGGATGTAAATGAAGAATAAACAAAAGTAAAAATAATAATGTCATGGTACAGATTGAACAAGGAAAACCTGTTAAAGATTATTGCAGCCCTAACCGGTTTGGCTCAGTGGATAGAGCGTTGGCCTGTGGACTCAAGGGTCCCAGGTTCGATTCTGGTCAAGGGCATGTACCTTGGTTGCAGGCACATCCCCAGTAGGGGGTGTGCAGGAGGCAGCTGATTGATGTTTCTCTCTTATCGATGTTTCTAACTCTCTATCCATCTCTCTTCCTCTCTGTCAAAAATCACTAAAAATATATTAAAAAAAGATTATTGCAAAATTACTAATGGAATTACATCTATTGTTAGAAAAGGCGATAATAAATTGTAACAGAGGCAGCATCTTACCCTGGGAAATAAGAACTAGGCGAACTTTAAAAATAATAAAAATCTATCTTTGGGTCTACAGACTACAGTTGCACCACTTCACACCCCACTGTTCAAAACACACCGAGCTTTGAAATAAGATGTGTAAAGGGCCTGGCACATGGTAGATACCCAGTAAATCTTAATGCCCCTCCCTCTATGTCTCCACTGTAGACCCCGTATACATTTTTACCACACCTGACACTGACATTGTGAGGGTCTTTTAAGAGTCTTCATAGTGAAGCCCTGCTGGCAGTTATAAGTCCTAATGCCCCAATTTACATTTTGAATCTCTTGGAAAGTGAATATTTTAACATAAATCCAATTTAGTGGAAAAGACTTTCAGGCCCCACGTGTCCACCGATTACCACTTGAGTCTCTTTAACTTTCAGATTTTGCGGATACCAAGCCATTTATTAAGCAGTTTAATTGCTTTAGCTTTTCCCTTTGGTGGCTCATCTCCGATGGGTTTTATCTCCTTGCATTATACGAGGGGCGAGGTGAGATTACTCCATAGAGGCCCCATCCTCCTCCAATTGTTGGCATAGATATCAGGTTTGCCACCCTGCATCTAACTGATTTTCCATTGTGACCAATCACCTCTACAGGCAACAATTCTTTTTTTTTCTTTTAATATATTTTATTGATTTTTTTACAGAAAGGAGGGGAGAGGGATAGAGAGTCAGAAACATTGATGAGAGAGAGACATCGATCAGCCGCCTCCTGCACGCCCCACAGTGGAGATGTGCCCGCAAGCAAGGTACATGCCCCCAACCGGAATCGAACGTGGGAACTTTCAGTCCGAAAGCCGATGCTCTATCCACTGAGCCAAACCGGTCTCGGTGTACAGGCAACAATTCTTGGTGAAAAGTCACTGTTGGTCAGAGAGGTAGGTTCTAAATAAGACAACAACAAGAGAAGTGATATAAATGCTTAATGTGCCAAAACCCGTTTGGCTCAATGGATAGAGCATCGGCCTGCGGACTGAAAGGTCTGGGGTTCGATTCAGGTCAAGGGCATGTATCTTGGTTACAGGTACATCCCCAGTAGGGGGCTTGCAGGAGGCGGCTGATCGATGTCTCTCTCTCATCGATGTTTCTAACTCTCTATCCCTCTCCCTTCCTCTCTGTAAAAAAAATCAATAAGATATATTTTTTAAAAAAATGCTTAATGTGGCACCACCATCTGAAACCATCTGCATCCCTGTCGTTGATGATTTTATGAAGTACAAATCCCTCACTGTATAGACTGTAGCTGAAGTAATTCTATTCTCATAACTAGTGGGTTTTAAATGGCGTCATTACACAGTATAATCTCTGCTCTAGAAAACATTCTGCTTGGGAAATTTCACATTATTGTTTTGCCTGTTGTCATTCCAATTACATATTGTCAAAATACAAACTGAGGTATTTCATAAAATGCTCTGAGGAACAGCTATAATTCTAAACTTCCCTGATTTTCCCCAATTTCTAAGATTCCTGTAAGATCCAGAGGGCATGCTCCTAGATGCGTACGTCATGTCTTTAAACATCAACAGACAAAGAGAGCCCCGAGACAGAGTGGCCAGGAGCTGAACCCTGCCGGGTGAACAAAGTTGGGGTGTGGGGGAATATGCCAGTGGGGACCATTCAGGCCCCAAAAGTTGTTAGGAAGCGTAGCCGAGCGTGGTTGCCAAATGGGTGACCACATCAGAGTCTAACGTTCGTGGCTTGGGCTATAGCCAGAGTCACCTAAGAGGATGGCCGGCTGGCTCTATGCCTGAGTCCCACCTGAGTGCTCTGTAGATGACCTTTCTCTCCGCCCTCTCTGGGAGGAAGTGCTCTTTAGCAGGTGGGGATGTCTGCACCTGGTAGCTTTGGGGGTTGTCCCACTTCCTGCCCCTACAGCAGAACCACCTTTAGGGTAGCTTTGGGGGAATCCTTCCCAGCACCTCTTCCTCCTCAAGATCACCGTGAAGGCTGGGCTACACCTGGTTGGTAGGGGGGTCTCTTCAGAGCAGCTGTGTCTGGGACATGTGTGGCTGGCTCCTGCCTGTCCCTCACGTCCTTTTGAACTCACCCTGAATGAAAGGACTGACTCCCTGAAACAACTACCCGGGAGGTGTAGCCTAAGAAGCCTGCAGTGGTGATGACTTGGTTCTCAGAGGCCTCTAAAAGCATCTCCTGGTCAGGGCCCGGCTCCGGACCAGGTCTTCTCTGGCATCTGGAGGCAGGTCAGGTGGTCGCTTGCACCACCACAGAGACCAAGCATCCTGGCTCCCTTGGAACTGGGCCAGTTTTAGTACTCAATGTCCCAAGACACCCTTCAGGCTCAAGCAAATAGGGATGGTTGGTCACCCTGACCTCCGATGGTGTCCTGTTGGAGGAAATACTGCAGTGAAGGGAATACAGGGTGACAACTGTAACCCCTTATTCCACACGTGTCAGCTGAGGGCCTCGCCATGACCTGTCAGCTCTGTCTTAGGAGCCTGGCTGCTCCGCTGGGAGTGGGAGAGCCAGGGGGTGCCCCGTGTCTCCCTCTTTCACAGCCGGAGGAGGAGGAGGCGGGGCCACCAGTCCCCAGAGTGAGACTGAAGCGCCAGCCACAGAGCACAGGTGCGCAGAGTCCAGAGCCAGGGCCTCCCCCGGGACGGCCATCCCTTCTCATGCTGCCCCCCAGGAGCCTCTCTGGGTGGGGGGACCCCTTACCTGAAGGATCCGGGCCAGGGCGCCCGTTCCTCTCACCAGCATTTGCTAAAGTGGGCGGGGCGGTGGCCCTTCCGGTAGGAAGCCAGGAGGTCATACATCTCCGGCTTCAGCCTCACTCCTGACACCGTGAACAAAGACTCCTCTGTGTGGTCGGAAAAAAGGAGAAAAAGCACCAACGTATTATTTCCTGGGATTTCACGGGGGACTTTTTAGGTCTTTGTCTTATTTGTCACCCGAGGAGACGTCAAAACATGAGCATAACCAATGAACATAGACACTGGGGGGCTGGGGTATGCCTGGGAGGGAGGGGGGTGCAATGGGGAGATATGTATACATGTAACACAATAAAAAAAATAAAAAATAAATTGCAGCTTCCTGACAAAGCTGCACAAGTGGTAAAAAACAAACAAACAAAAAAAAGCCGAGACCGGTTTGGCTCAGTGGATAGAGCATTGGCCTGTGGACTGAAAGGTCCCAGGATCGATTCCAGTCAAGGGCATGTACCTTGCTTGCGGGCACATCTCTACTGGGGGTGTGCAGGAGGCGGCTGATCGATGTCTCTCTCTCATTGATGTTTCTGACTTTCTATCCCTCTCCCTTCCTCTCTGTAAAAAATCAATAAAAAATATATTAAAAAACAAAAAAACAAAAACATGAGCCAGACTTAGCCACCGATACGTTACACCGGCTCCTGGATCACCGACTGCACTGGTCCCGCTGACCTCTGTCAGCGGCTCCGCTCAACCCGCTTCAAGGCACGTTTATCAAAGGAGCAGCAGGGAAGGCTTAGGTGTGGGAGGTGGTACACGCAGGAATAGAACAGGGACACACCCGCCAATAAACAAGGGCCCACCGTGAGGTGCGAACCAAGAACCAGGACAGCCCCACCTCCCGAGTCTATGCAGGAGCCTGGGAACCGCGCGGCGCAGAAACGGTGGATCACTCTCCAACCAACTCAAGCCCTTGGCCTGGAGGGAGGACTCTGTCAACGGCCAAGGGCTTGTAGGGAGGCCTTCCTGGCGGAGGGAGCAGCCCAGGAGAGGGTGGAGGAAGGAAAGTGTTGGAGAGAACGGACAGTGATTGTGCCTGGCTAGAGCGAGGCGAACTGGAGGACAACATGGGAGAAAGAGAACCGGCAGGAGAAGGGTGTGAGTGGCCGAGCCCAGGAGGCTGGACGTGGTCCCAGTGACGGTCGGCTACATGCGCCCTGCGGGGCGGGGTATGTTCTGGAAAGTTTCAGACCCTGTTCCGTCAGATGCCTTAGGCCAGGGGGCGGTAAACTCATTCGTCAATAGAGTGGCAAACCGTGGCTCTTGAGCCGCAGTTTGCCGACCACTGCCTTAGGCATTCTATTTAAATAGACTCTAAATGCAACTTTTGTAAACTAAAACTTTTTTTAAAAATATATTTATTGATTTTTTACAGAGAGGGACAGAGAGTTAGAAACATTGAAGAGAAACATCGATCAGTTGCCTCCTGCACACTCCCACTGTAGACATGCCCGCAACCAAGGTACATGCCCTTGACTGGAATTGAACCTGGGACCTTTCAGGCCACAGGCTGATGCTCTATCCCAGTGATTCTCAACCTGTGAGTCGTGACCTGTTTTCTGATGGTCTTAGGCTCTACAGCAGTGACCCACAGGCTGAGAACCACTAGCAGGGTCGCCTAAGACCCTCAGAAAACACAGATATTTGCATTACGATTCACCACAACACGAGGAACTGTACAAGCACCCGCACAGATTGCAGCCGAGAGGAAGCAAGAGGCACCGGCCCCATTGCCAGGAAGCACACCCCCAGCCTCCTCAGGCCCTCTTCCCCACAGGTGTGGTGGTAAATGTCGCACAGTTTACAGAGAGAGAAGCTTCCAGATCCGGCTCACTGAGGCGAGCACACCTGAAGAAGGTTGCTGGCGGGGAACCGCTCACCCCGCAGGGGGGAACTCAGCCAGCGGCCTGGGCCTGCCAGGCTCGGCCTGCACCGGCCTGGAGGGATCTGTGGCCGGACCCCCGGGGCTGGGAGACACACGTGTCCGGGGGTGACAGGGGGACATCAGGCGTGGTTGCTCCGCCTAATACAGTTTCCGAGGCACATTTTCTTTCGCACGTTCATATTCCCCTTCCTCTCAGCCCAGGCCCTGCATAAACAGCCGGGCGCTGAGGTAAACAGGGCGGGCACCATGGAGTCCTTCACATCAACTCAATCCACACCGTCCGGGGACTCCCCTGCGGGGGGAGGGGGGGGTGTCCTCTGGCCTTGGGGACAGCGACATGCAGGTCCCCTCAGGTGTCCTTGCTCCTCAAAACCAAGGAGAGAGGGAAGAGGGAGGGGG
>PVJN01032890.1:0-23828 GCA_004026805.1 Lasiurus borealis | reverse complement strand
AGAAACAGCGGAGTTAGTTCTCGAGCAGGTGGAGGAGCGGTCAGAGGCCGATGGCGGTGCCCCCGGCAGCTGCCCGGTGCCTGGGAGGGAGCCCGCGGGGGACCCGGAGCACATGTAGCTGCCAGCTCCGTGATGATTCCATTTCGAAAACATTGTTTTCTGTCATTGCCGTTTGCCAGGAGGCGCGCTGACGAGAGCCACGAGGAAAGTAGGTCAGACGTGAAGGAACAAATCTGTTGCCGAGAAGTCGAGCGGAGGACGCCTCCCAAGTCTAAGGAGGAGCCGGCGCCCGGCCGTGGTCCGAGCTGCACCCTCCTCCGCGCCTTTCACCAGGTTCCACCTTAAAATGGCGATCCTGCACATCCCACTTTCTAGGGAACGAGCCACACGTTTGACTTGCCGCAGGGGGCCGAGCAGGTAGCGTCAATGCGGGAGAACTGGGCCAGAAGACACAGCATGGGTGGCAGGAGCGGTGAGGGTGGGTGAAGGGAGGGAGGGTGTGTGTGTGGTGGGGGAGGTCAGAGTGCCCAACACACGTGTCCTGGCAAACATTTGGGGGATGGGACGCTGCAGGTCAGTCCCTGCAGAATGTGGCTGTGTGTGTGGCTAACGCCTCAGAGGTGTCAGCAAAGCAGGACAGCCGCACTGCTTGCCCTAGCCAGTTGGGCTCAGGGCATCGAGCATCGGCCTGTGGACCGAAGGGTTCCAGGTTCAATCCCAGTCAAGGGCATGTGCCCGGGTGGCGGGTTCCATCCTCAGCAGGGGGTGTGCAAGAGGCAGCCAATCAACGTTCTGTCTCATCATTGATATTTCCATCCCTCTCTCCCTCTCCCTTCCTCTCTGAAATCAAGACTATAAAATAAAAAAAAATAAAGTCCTCTGCATGTATAATTTTTTAAAAAACGTCAGCCGAATGCTTTACGTGAAATCTCCGAATGTTTAAATGCTGGCGATTAATTAATTTTTCATATCCATGGCCAAGCAAAAGCTATTCCCCCTGTCCCGTTGGCTGCCTCCTGTTTTGAACCATTTTCTTGTGAGAGATCATGGCTGAATTGTTCAATAATCGATCGCCATCAGCTTGTTTCTCTTTCTTTTTTTTTTTAAGACAATGTTTTTGTAAGAATCTCACAGGACTGATTCAGGAGAGGACAGAGAACTGTCCCGATAGCTGCCACTTTTATTAAAGAATAAACTGTGTGTGCTGCGTGTTAAGTGCTTTAGATTCCATAACATACTTAATGCTCAGATCAGCCTTGTGAGTAAGGAATGATCGGAAACTGAGGTCTAAGGAGATATATAAAGCACACAGCTCATAAGTGGCAGCCCCCCAAGATGAATGCCAGCAGAATGCTCCAGTCCCTGGGTCCTCGCCTCGGTGCGCCTGGCATACTTCCCTCCTGAGATGGCAGCAAGTGACTCAGCCTCTCCGGTCTCCATTTACTTCCGCTAAAATGGAAGTTTAAAACTAGCTTCTTCCAGCCCTAGCCAGGTAGCTCCGCTGGTTAGAACATTGTCCTGACTCAGCAAGGTTGTGAGTTCAATCCTCAGTCACGGCACATAGAAGAATCAACCCGTGAAAGCATAGCTAAAAGGAACAGCAAATTGATCTCTCTCTTTCATCAAGAAACTAAAGACTATCTATGCCACGTGGTTGTTGTAAAGAGAGAGGCAGACAATATGTAGGAGGCCGCGGAACACTGCCAAGTGCTATTCAAACATAAAATTGTCATGAAAATCTTGGTATAAGGTTCTCAGAATTGCTGAGACCGAAGGCTATGACCCCCAGCTTTGTTTCTTTAATATGAAAACTAGAGGCCTGGTGCACAAATTCATGCACAGGTGGGGTCCAGCTGGCCACCCCAAAGGGGGCCTCTGGGGCTGAGCTGGCAACGGGAAGGGGATACAGTGGGGGCGGATCAGGGGTGGGGCAGGCAGGTGGGAGGGTCTTATTGGGCCCCGATGGGGCTGGTTGGCCACCGCAGTGTGTATCATAGTGCCTGGTGGTTCCAGTGGCTTGGCTTTTATATATATAGATGCCCCACGACATTTCATTACTTTTCGCTTTCATTCTTTCATTGAATTTTTGGAGCCCCAAGCTTTATCAGGACAGCTAGTGTCAGCATCACCTTGGCGATTCTGCAGCAGAAGCATAATGGGGGGTGAAGGTCATCTGATGCTTGACTTGACCCCTCACTGGGCTGCCACACTGGGGCCCCTAAACATTTAAGCCAGTTCTAGGGTGCACGGGAGTGGAGGGCCGCCAGGGGTGCAGGTAAGACACATGAAACATGCAGCCATTGTCATGGCTCTTTAATTCTGCTTTGCTTAGTGGGTCTCTCTCTCCCGCCCCTTTCTGTTCTTCAGCTACTAATTGCCCCCACTGGCCCCTTCTGCTCTCAGCTGCTAATGACCACAGCCCTGCCAGGCTGCCGTTCACAGCTCTGTGCCCGCTCTGGAGCCGGAATGTGACCTCCTGGCGTATAAATCAGCATCGCCACGTGGTGGGCTGCTGGAGAGCATTCCGGCGCAGTCCCTGCTCGCCATGGCGATTTCCTCAGCCAGAAAGCCGAGGGACCGGTCAATAGAAGCGGCTCAGGAGTCGTCATGCTCATGCTTTCTGAGCATCATATTTTGCCAGGAGCTAAGGAGGGAGAGGGAAAAATAAGCAACTGGATGCTGGCTCTAACCAGTGTGCCCACAGTCAACCGCAGCCATCAGAGAGAGCAATGCCAGGGCGGGATGGAGATGTTTTTTTAATGAGCGGCTGAGGCCTCATCCAGGGGAAATCTGCAATTTAAATGGAGTCTGTTTGGGAGGCAGGAGGCTGACAGAGTGCCTACGTGGTTATCGGCTCATCCAGAAGGCGGGACAGGGCAGGTGTCCCTCTGCAAGGAGGTGGACACTCGGTGGGCCAGGAGAGCCTTCCCTGCAGCCGCTGGTGAGGCCGCTCTGCCCCTCTGCACCCCCCAGCCCCAGGGCCACCCCCCTGTGCCCAGGTCTGACTCCCTCCAGAGGCTGGAAACCCAATGGGTCATCTTTGCAACGAGAGTGGCGGTGCCGGCTCTGAGCTAAGGGATGGCCATGCAGAATGTGAGCAACTGTTTAATTTCTAAACAACGTTCCCTTCGCTTTTCTGAGTGAAAACAACAGCGATGACCTGTCCTCCTGGCTCCGCTGACACCTCTCTGCTCTGAGCAGGCTGCCACTGCAGCTGGGCCCGGGGCTTTCTGGGAATGTGACTCTGGGTGTTCCCTCCCTGCCCCTCAAAGGAAGCCAGGAGTTTGCCATCCTCACCCCTGTTCTGCCTGCCCTCCTCCTGGGGTCCCTGCCTGAGGGGCTTGCACATTCACCTCCTCTCTTGGCAGCCCACCTCCGCCGTGACCCCGGCTCACTGACCTGTTGAGGGTTGGAGGTCAGTTGTCCCAGGTGAGGGTGACCTCTCCCAGGCAGCACACACCGACCTTGCACTTGACCTCAGGTGCCTGAGCGAGTTCAGAACCTGCCACTCTATGGAGTCCAACCCAGGCCCGAGAGCTAAATCAAGGCTTGTTGGCTTAGACCAGGGGTCGTCAAACTCATGAGTCCACAGAGCCAAATATCAACAGGACAACGATGGAAATTCCTTTGGAGAGCCACATTTTTTAAACTTAAATTTCTTCTAACGCCACTTCTTCAAATAGACTCGCCCAGGCCGTGGTATTTTGTGGAAGAGCCACACTCAAGGGGCCAAAGAGCCACATGTGGCTTGAGAGCTGTAGTTTGTCGACCATGGGCTTAGACCACCAAGCTTTGGGGTGGTCTGTTTTCCAACAAAAGCTCCCTGATAAGTCCCCAGCCTGGGAACGGCCGTGAAATGTCACTGGCTTTTGCAGCGTGGCTGAATCTGTGACAAATCGTTGGTCACTTCCCAAGGCCAGGGACACTACCAGAGACTGGCCAAGCGCGTCTCCTGAGTGCTACAGGGACACGAAAGAATGCTTGTCACAGACTCAGGTGTAATCAGTCTTAGACGGGACTCCAGACCAAGAAGCTCTGAGAAGGTTGACCAGGAGGTTACAGCATTCTTCATTTGAAGGTTTGGATGGTCCAGGGACACACTTCAAATCGCTGTCCCCATAGCTACATGAACAGTGACACTAAAAGCAGTTCCTCAGCCACGGCCTGGTCCGTCTGTGGGACTGAGGGCATCTGTGCCCCTTGGGGTACACCCTCTGCCTGCAGGGCCACTTGAGGGTGCGTTGACAATCACAGTAACAAACACACTATAGTCACGCTTATTTAAAGCAGATTTTTTACATTCAATATTATTATTATTATTTTAAATATATTTTATTGATTTTTTACAGAGAGGAAGGGAGAGGGATAGAAAGTCAGAAACATCGATGAGAGAGAGACATCGATCAGCCGCCTCCTGCACGCCCCACAGTGGAGATGTGCCCGCAAGCAAGGTACATGCCCCCAAGCGGAATCGAACCTGGGACCTTTCAGACTGCAAGCCGACGCTCTATCCACTGAGCCAAACCGGTCTTGGCTACATTCAATATTATTTTGTATTGGTTTCAGGGGTACAGCCTAGTGAGACATTCATGGACTTGGCCAAGTGTCCCCCCAATATTTCCAGCACCCACCTGCCACCGTACTAGCTATTGTTGACTCTATGTATTCCCTGTGCTGTGTGCCCCGGGAGGATTCTGTAACTGCAATCTGTACTTCCTAATCCCGTCACTTTTTCCACTCAGCCCCTTCTCCCAGCAACCACTTCTTCTGTGTTGAGTCTAACTGATGTTGGGGTGCATCCATTGGTAAAAGCTGCCACAGCAAAGGACCACAGGTGGTGGCTTACACACAGATATTGATTTTCTCTCAATCCAGAGACCAGAAGTTCAAGGCCGTGGTGTAGGCAGAGTGGGTTCCCTCTGAGGGCCCCCCTCCCACCCCACTCTCTGTGTCTTCCCATTCTTTCCTCTGTAAGCACCTGTGTTCAATCGCCTCTTCTTACACCAGGGGTAACCCGGGGTCCTCATCTTAACTCACATGCCTCCTTCAAGATGCTGTCTCCACACACCCTCACATCCTGAGAGACCGAGGGTAGAACCTCCACAGAGGACTTCTTTAAAAAAAAAAAAAAATATATATATATATATATATATATTTTATTGACTTTTTACAGAGAGGAAGAGAGAGAGAGAGAGAGAGTTAGAAGAGTTAGAAACATCAATCAGCTGACTCCTGCATATCCCACGCTGGAGATATGCCTGCAACCAAGGTACAATGCCCCTGACCAGAATTGAATCTGGGACCTTTCAGTCTGCAGGCTGATGCTCTATCCACTGAGCCAAACTGGTTTCGGCCACAGAGGACTTCTTACGGGTAGGATTCAGGCCATGACCCAGCTCAAACAGGAAAATAAAAACAGAAACCTGACAAAGCGAACTGAACACAGAGCCAACCGCATGGGGCAGATGGAGCTGGTCTGAGCCTCCCCATGAGCGCCTGCCCTCGCGTGGACGCTGAGGGTGCGGGGATTACCGGAGTCCTGTCCTGCTTGTTCCGTTTTGGCAGAAGTCCTTCATCTTGGGGAGGAGGCCCTTCCAGTCCCTGGGGGCTGAAAGGTTCATTTTTTTCCTCTGATCGGGGTGATGGATTTACCAAATAGCCCCTGTGCATCTGCTGAGAATTTTCTGCGATGTCCTCATCACATGAATTGCATGAAATTATTTTTTAAAAATAAGTCTTGACATTTTAGAGTAGTTTTGGTTCACAACCACACAGAGAGGAAGGTGCAGTTACTCCCTATGTGTCCCCTCTACCCACATGTGACAGCCCTGCCCCCCTCATCAGCAGCACTTCCCAGGTGGTGCATTGGTGACACCAGGTAAACCTTCATTGACGTGTCATCATCATCCTAGCACGTGGTGTGCATATGGTTCCCTTTGGGTGTGGACATGCCAGGGGTTTGGATAAAATGTGATTCAGTATTTCCATTAGTATGGCATATTTCCACCGCTTTAAAAAACCACCTGTGATCTGCCTGTTCATCCATCCTCACCCTACCGCAACCCAAAGAAGCCACTGATCTTTTTATTGCCTCCATAGTTTTGTCTTTTTCAGAACGTGGTCTTTGCATGTGTGTGAGTGTGCATACCTACTCTATTAAAGACTAAGACTCATAGATTACCAGGGTATGATTACATCATTGAATAGATATTTGCGAGGGGGGGGATATTTATTTTCTGATACACTACGAGTGTTTATACATGTGCACATGATGTAAATTGCTACACAAAATTGACATAAAATTGACATGAATTTCCTATTAACTGTGACTGGTGTGTTTATACAGATTCTGTAGCTCAAAGAGTGCTTTCATCAATACTGTCTCTTCTCATTCCCATTACGGCTCTTTTATTCTCATTTTACACTTGATGTATTCATGATTTCAAGAGGTTTGTTGACTGGTTGAAGTCACACAACCAGTAATTGTGAGGAAGAAAAATCAAATGTAAGTCTTGTTTTCAGAAAATTACAAAACACTTTGTTTTCACTCTATCATATCCATGTCAGGAGCAAGTGTTAGGTGAGAGGACAGTCGGTTCCCAATCCGGTCGCTCATGTACTGAGGACCCTCTGCCCTACCACTGGGGTCATTAGCCATCCCAGTCCTTCACTCCAGCCTCAGCCAGCCAAGGGCAGACTCTCTCTGTTCCAGGAGTTTGGAAAGGAAGGAGGTGGCTCAGCCAGTCACTTCTCTTCCCCTCTGAGCATATGCTGCCTTCTTGATGGCCCCCCAGGGCTCTGTGTGTAAGAGTTCAAGCTCTGGCCTGCTGGGTGTATGCCTGCCCTCGCCCAGCACTTCCTGTGACCCGGTGAGTCAGTCTGTCTGCATCAGGCATTCCAATACCACTTGTCTACAGGTATTAATCACTGTCTCCATTTATTAGATTTAATAGTTAAAAAAAAGGTACTATTCTGTTATCCCAAATGCCTGATTTATTGGTTCAGAATTTAGGCAAAAAAAAGAGAGAGAGAGAGAGAGAGGTGTTATTTTGGGAAACCCTCTTAAACCTCAAGAGATTATGAGGGGCATAATCAGAATCCTCATTAACTCAGATTTTTGTGAACAGAATGGCCTAAAGTGGCTTTTAGCCACGAGAGCACTATCATCTCATCTGTGATCACCAAGGGCTTTGGGAAGGATCCCCTCCCCTGGTTCAAAAGTAGGTCAGCCAAGGCTCGCTGTGATTGAAGTAATTTAAGGGGAGGAAGATTATATTCAAATGATCCTTAAAATGAAGCAAATCCATTAAGCCAGCTATGTCTTCAGCAGCAGTTCTGGGGGGTGAGCTATGATAACCCCAGTGTATGAATATTCTATAGGGCCATCATCTCAACTTCTGTTTCAGGTCGGGACGTAAGATTACACACAGAGGGCTTCTTGAGAGTGAAATATGTACTTCCATGCCCTTGGCTATTCTCAAATCAGACCAGGGAAGGCGAGAAGGGAAAGCTTACAGTCAACACGTCCTTAATGGGTGTGAAGTGCATGGAGCAAACTGAAAGAGGGACACAGCATAAATCAGAGCAGAGCATGCCACAAAGCGCCCATTCGCCGAGAGAAGGAAGATGGCCAGCACATGTGATTGACTGTAAAACACAAGGCAAGGGTGCGTTCTTCTTTCTGTACAAAGTGCTATGGGGGGGGGGTGGTTAGGGAGGAACAGGAGGTGGACGGAGCCAGGCCTTGAAGGATGGTTCGGCTGATGTTAGGTGGAGAGCGGGAGGAACCAGAGGAATAGCAGTGTGGAGAGACCTTTTCCTTAGACTCCAATAGGCAAACACCAGACCCGGCAGATGCTGCCAGTACAGGAGAGGACACAGGTGTATAAGACAACAAACCAAGACAAGGACAGCTCTATTTCCATGAACCGGGGGGCAGGCAGGGGATGAGGAATGAGGGTTAGGTCGTGCCTTAGGGCCAGCACCCTGGTGGCAGTAATTATCTAATGAAAGAGCTGGGGCTGCATATCCTTTCTATAAGTAGAGAGCTATGGAGGGTTCTTAGGAACTTAAAAAAAAATCAGTGGTCTCCTTGCCCCCCAAAATATCACTCCAGCATGAGAACAAGTCAGCCTGGTGGCGTGGCTCAGTGGTTGAGCATCAACCTAGGAACCAGGAGGTCATGGTTTGATTCCTGGTCAGAACACAGGCCCTGGTTGTGGGCTCCATCCCCAGTGTGGGGCGTGCAGAAGGCAGCCGATCCATGGTTCTCTCTCATCATTGATGTTTCTCTCACTCTCTCTTCCTCTCTGAAATCACTAAAAATAGATAATAAAAGAATAAATTAGAGGTGAGCGAGGTAGAGCAAGGTTATATAACCACCTGAGGCCAGGAACGGGTAGGTGTGCAGGTCCAGTGGCCGTGGGGCAGGTGAGGGGGGTGGTGAGGGGCGAGGGAGGGAGCTGGCGAGGAATCAGCAATGCGGAGGGAGTGAGGCCGAGGAGTCAGTGAAGGCACAGAAGGGACGCTCCCCTCTCTAAAGATACCAGGTGACCTGTCCTCCCGCCTCCTCACTGCTGACCTGGAGCTGGGAAACTCCTCACCATGTCCCCCCTTAACCGATCACATGCCACTTTGGTCCCTAACATTTAGAGGCCCCAGGGGGCTGGGCATCATAAGAATTCCCGGAGGTAGGATGGCTGCTCACCCTCCTGCTCAGTCTGAGTTAAACAGTGTCCGAGAGAATCAGGAGAGACCTCACACTTCCCAGGACCCTGCCTCCGAGGGATTGTGCCCCCTGACCTTTCCTAGTGCCATTCGGGGTGTCAGTGCCATTCCAGTGGGGCTCCGGCGGGGTGGGCTCTCGCTGACTCCCGTCTGTGCCCCTCACCCCCACCTCTGCCAGGCACAGCGCTTGCCACCTGACAAAGCTGCCGGTCCATTTGCGGCGACTGGGTGACAACTTAGCTCGTTCTTTGTTTTCCAAAGAAGGCGACACCAGCTGCCGCCGAGCACTTATCCACCACCCCGACCTTTCGGGGGGACCCCTTATTCTGTGGAGAGCGTTGTGCTGAGTGAAACAAGCCAGGCAGTGAAAGAAAAACACCACGTGATCTCACCCATTTGTGGAGAATAAAGAACATGATAAACTGATGGACAAAAAGATAGACGCACAGGCAGTAAAGCAGCCAACAGACTGAAAAATTACAGCGGGAAGGTGAGGGAGAGGTGAGGGAGGTAAGAGATCAACCGCAGGACGTGTATGCAGGCATGTAAGCATCACCCATGGATGCAAGACACTGGGGGGTGAGGGCATGTATGAGATTGGGGTGGAGGTGGGGGTGAGGGCAATGGGAAGATATGTACACATGTAATTCCTTAATAAAAAAACAAAAAGGAAGAAAAAGAGCATTTCAGGAAAGGACCTGCTTCTGCCGCACCCCAAAAGGATCAGAGCAAGTTTCCTGTTAGCCCTCTGACCCAGAATCAACCCCTGCCGGCTCCTGCCTGTTCCTTCTGGCCCAGGAGTTTCAGCACCCACCTCCCTGCCAGGGATGGCACTGCCAAGGGTCAGAACGTGCAGGCAGGTGGATGGTCCTCACTGGCATTCTCAGGGCGCACAGCTGTGATCCAGGAGGCCACTGGGTGGGCCCGGCTCACAGATCCCGGTGATGCACCACACCAACCCAGAGCTCATGCCTTCAAAGCCCTCTCTGTGCTCTGACAGTCTCACGCCACCCGTGTCTGGCTCAGGCTTCTGGGGCTCCTCCCGGGAACAGGAAACGGCCGTCGCTGCCTTTGCCAGAAAGCACAGCGGCCAGTGGCCTCCACACTTCAGAAACCACGAGCCACGCACAGGCCCCAAGGCCGGACAGACCCGCCCGCTCCCTTGGTCCCGCATGGCGCCCAGCCATCCCCACCACACGCAGTGTTGTCTTCTCTCTGGAGGCACTCACAGGCAAGCTGTGATCCAGGGGAAATGCATAAATGTGGGCCATGGGCGGGGCACGGTGCAGGGACAGGACACCGTCCGGCCCACGGAAGGAGGCCCGTCCACAGCCTGCCAGCTGGCCTCTCCCCCCCAGATGGAGGAGGAAGCGATTCGCACAGAATTTCATGGTCCCGGGGACCAAACGGGTGTGAACAAGGCATTTCTTTTTTTTTTTTTTTTTCAAAATATATTTTATTGATTTTTTTTCCAGAGAGGAAAGGAGAGAGATAGAAAGTCAGAAACATCAACGAGAGAGAGACATCGATCAGCCGCCTCCTGCACGCCCCACAGTGGAGATGTGCCCGCAAGCAAGGTACATGTCCCCGACCGGAATCGAACGTGGGACCTTTCAGTCCGCAAGCCGATGCTCTATCCACTGAGCCAAACCGGTCTCAGCCGAGGCATTTCTTTTAAGGAAGGAGGAGAAGGCTCACCAGGGAGTGACTTTGGGGAGGGTTACCGTATTTCCTGGCATCGAAGACGACTTTTTAACCCAGGAAAATCTTCTCAAAAGTCAGGGGTCGTCTCATATGCTGGGTGTCATCTTATAGGATGAGTATATCCCAAACTCGGTATTTTAACTGGAAAAGTTGGGGGTCGTCTTACACGCCCCATCGTCTTTTATGATGAAAATACGGTAGTTAACACTGTGTTGAGGGGCGACGGGGGGGGGGCGGGTGAGATGTGAGGGACAATGAAGCGTGGGACACTGTTCCCGAGGGAGGCAGGACGCGTTAACATTTTTGTCAGCTAGGGGGCATTCACGAAAAATCCGGTTCCTTCCCGGGTGTTTAATGCTATCCCATGTGATTCGAGTCCCATGATGACCTCATGCCCATATCAAGCTGGTCTGTTGCATTGGATGGTCATGTAGTCAACCTCAGGCTTTTAAAACGAGGACTTTTAAAATATATATGTATATATATTTTATTTATTTTATTTTTTTTTACAGAGAGGAAGGGAGAGGGATAGAGATCTAGAAACATCGATGAGAAGAAGCATTGATCAGCTGCCTCCTGCACGCCCCCTACTGGGGATGTGCCCGCCACCAAGGTACATGCCCTTGATGGTACCATTAGTGAGATGTTTAAAAGCAGTAAACGGGGCAGGGTGTGTGTGTGACAGATCCAAGTTGTAAGAAAATCTAAAATGAAAACTTTAAGGTTGAAATCCTATGTTAAGGCAGTCCTGGGTGTTTAATGCCCACAGACAATGGGCAGGACAAATGTCAATGTCCCTACAGTGATCCACCTACACCTCAGGCCTTCCAGAAAAAAAAAAAAATCACAAAAAAAAAAATTAAATTGCTAAACATTAAAAATAAAAGGAGAAGACGGCGTGGCAGCCATCGGTGGCAATCCCCGGCGAAGGCAGACAGGATTCTAAGACCGACCGAGCCTCACAATGCCAGCAGATTGGAAAGGCGGAAACATAAAAGAAGCGTGATTATCACACCGGGAGAATGTCAGCGGGCGTCGACTACCGGAAAGGGCGAAGGAGTCTTAAGAGCACAGGCGGACCCAAGGCAAGGTCTAACAATACCAACACCGGACATTAAAGCTGAAAATTCAATCGTCCGGGTAAATAACAATCAGGCGGTGGAGAGGGACCTCGTGCAAGGAAAGGAGCTGCAAACATGCGGAAGAATAAAACTCCACAGAGGCCAGCGGTACCCACGGCGGCCCTTCGTATAAAATGGGAGCCGAGAAATGGAAATGACACAAAATGTATTTGTCAGCAGGTACTGGGACGCGGGGGTGGGAGAAACACTCGAACAACAACAGCCGCTGCCAGATTCTGCAGATCAGTCGGCCTGCCCCCGACTGTAACCTTTTCTCAAATGTGGTCCCTGGCCCAGCAGTGACGCCAGGGCGCTATCCTGGGTGCTGATCCAGGGCCCATCGATCTCCTCCCTTTGTTCTCAGAGGCGCCTCCGGTACAGCATCCCCCGTTGCTGCTGCTACCACCATCAATCTGAGCCACTTAGTGCCAAGTGCATCTCGGGAGGCGGTAAATCCTCCTCGGGACGCTAATGGCCTCTGAAAGCGTCTTCGTCGCCGCCGTCGCTCTCCGGGTTATTTTCCGCCCCCGGCATTATACACGGAATCTGTCCCCGGCATTGTGAAACCCCAGAAAAGGGGGATGGAACTGCACCGGGTAATTGTAAAAAAGCAGAGTCTTAAGGAATAAGCCGGTGGCACAAAAATAACAGAAGCTCGCCGCTGTTTATTCGGTGAAACGGGGGGAGAGAAAAAAATCACGGGCTTTATCTCCCACGCTTTCCACCCACGCTGAGCGTTTCTTGTTAAGTGTTTAAGCTATTTTATTGTTAGGCTCTCAGTCTCGCGGGAGGGGCGGTGGTGACATGGGCAAGAAGTGTGCACCTCTATGCACCCCACAGAGTGAGGGGAGCCTCCTTCTTCCCTCGTCCTGGCTTGTCACCGGTGCGGCCACCTCTGCACACAGGGAAGACAGGCTAATGCTCCTAAAGGAAGCCTCTGTAGGCGATTAATCATTTTTTAAAAATATATTTTATTGACTTTTTCATAGAGAAGAAGGGAGAGAGATAGAAAGTCAGAAATATCGATGAGAGAGAGACATCGATCAGCCGCCTCCTGCACGCCCCCCACTGGAGATGTGCCCACAAGCAAGGTACATGCCCCCGACCAGAATCGAACCTGGGACCTTTTAGTCCGCAAGCCCAGGCTCTATCCACTGAGCCAAACCAGTCTCGGCCGATTAATCATTTTTAATACTAGTAACTTTCTGAAACCCAAGAGAGCCGGTGTTCCGCTCTCAACTGAGATGTATAACGTCCCAAGAAAAAAATGTTATTCCCATCCTCACAGTGACCAAAAGCCAACCATCGACGAAATCCTAATTGTCCGGAGTCCTTCCTAGATCAGAGGGTGCAGGCCACACAAGGAACTGAATCCCCCAAAGTGGCCGGCCTTCCCAGGAGATGCAGCCACATGAGACGAGGAAGGAGCGGTGGCTCCGAGGAAGTAGGCAGAAATGCTGAAACGGGTGTGGCTCAGTGGATAGAGCGTCGGCCTGAGGACTGAAAGGTCCCAGGTTTCATTCCGGTCAAGGGCATGTATCCTGGTTGCGGGCGCATCCCCAGTAGGGGGTGTACAGGAGGTGGCTGATGGATGTCTCTCTCTCATCGATGTTTCTAGCTCTCTATCCCTCTTTCTTCCTCTCTGAAACATCAATAGAATATTAAAAAAAAAAAAAGTAGGCAGAAAGGAAACAGATACAGTGGTACCTTGAGATGCGAGTTTAATTCGTTCCGTCACCTTGAGGCATGGGAAACTATGAGACGCTCGAGTCGCGGTAAACTGGTGGGTCGTGTGCAGCCGGCCGATCTGCGCGATGACTCCTATCTCAACTGTGGCTCGTATTTCAAAGCAAAAATCGCTCGCTCGCTCGCCAAGTCGAATCTCAAAAATCTTGTCTGTTAGGGCTCTTGTGTCTCGAGGTACCACTGTACCATTTTAACCAATTCTTGCTTTCAGATGAGGACGGATGTGAGAGTTTAGAGAAGGCCAGCAGATTAGGAGTCCGTAATATAAAGGGTCAGAGAGTACATATATTTGAGGGTGAGGGGGGGTGTTTTTTGAGGTCAGGAGTGGGATGCAAACTCCTCTCTCTGTGGAAGAAGCAGGTCAGGATTTAGAAGCTCTGTGGTCTGTGCTGCCTCCTCTGCTCCGCTCTGCTCTTATAGACGGCAGCCATGTCTGAGGCACAGCACATGAGCATGTCTTTGCTCCCCATAATCTACGGACAAAACCAAGTGGCAATCCCCCAGGCTGTATTCCTGACCAAGTGCCTCCCGGGTCTGAGATGGAATCTAATGGGACACAATTCTCTGACCTTCAGCAGCCTGAGATCCAGGTGTGATGGGGGTGGGACAGAAGCTGGCCCTCACCATCTGCATGAAAATCGGAAAGGCCCAGTCAAGTCCCTACGCCTTCGGACGCCAATTACATCTTCTCATTTCCAGCTCCCTAGTTCAGTGGTGGGCAAACTCAGGAGTCCATGGAGCCAAACATCAACAGGACCACGATGGAAATTTCTTTGGAGAGACACATTTTTTAAAAATATATTTTATTGATTTTTTCCAGAGAGGAAGGGAGAGAGTCAGAAACATTGATGAGAGAGAGAGACATCGATCAGCCGCCTCCTGCACGCCCCACAGTGGAGATGTGCCCGCAAGCAAAGTACATGCCCCCGACCGGAATCAAACCTGGGACCCTTCAGTCCGCAGGCCGACGCTCTATCCACTGAGCCAAACCGGTCTTGGCGGAGAGACACATTTTTTAAACTTAAACTTCTTCTAACGCCGTTTCTTCAACATAGACTCGCCCAGGCCGTGGAATTTTGTGGAAGAGCCACAGTCCAGGGGCCAAAGAGCCGCATGTGGCTCACGAGTCGCAGTTTGCCGACCACGGCCCTAGCTCATGGGCCAAGTTCAGTTGCAGGGATCGGGCTGCCACCACCGAATGCTCTGGGCTGGCTTGCTTAAACAAAGGACACTCCCTTCCCAGGGCCTGGGCGCAGGACGGTCTGAGACCGCAATGCTGGCGGAGAGGCTGCCGGCGAGAACGTCCCTCCTAGCTGGCCGAGGCCTGCCTTCCTGCTGGATCCTCACGAGGCACAGAGAAAGAGTGCCGGCCTCTCCTCCTCTGCCTATAAGCCCCCAATCCTGCCTCAGGGGCCCCACTCTCATCGCCTCCTCTATATCCCGTTCCCTTCCAAAGACCGCATCTCTAACTGCCACCGCGCTGGGGGTGAGGACTTCCCATATGGCATCTGTGGAGGACACAGTCCACCCATGACAGGGGCAGGCCGTGCCACAGAAAGCACCGTCCATCTGTTCCCTGTGGACAGCCGGACCACCGTGAGGGAATGACGGTCTGTGAACATGGCCACGGGCGGGTGTGTAACCGAGTCTGTCCTCCTCAGAGCGTCTCATGGCCCCCACCTGGGGACTGTACGCGGGAGACGTGAGCACCCAGACCCCTGCAGGACGGGCTGGGCGAGGCCGACCATGCGGTGGAGAGGAACCAGCCGGCCCCACAGCACATCTGGCCCAGTGGGGACCCCGAGGCCCCGGGAGAATGGAGCCTGGCTAGGCTCCTCCCAGTGGCGGGTAGTGAGTCCCCATCACACGTTGAGGGTTTGGAGAAAGGACCGCCAGCACGTGGAAGGCCAGGGACACCCAGTGGACAGAATGGGACCACAGGGGGCTGGAGGGGACTGGGCAGAGCGGCTACAGTGTGTGGATGGGTTCAAGTCTCGGACTGAGGAGAGGGCACAGTCCGCTCATGGCCATGGGCCAGTCCCAGCCTGGAGGGCAGGGCCTCCTGGCACCAGGAGAGCCAACAGCTGGGGTTGTGAGCCTGAACCCGTGGTCCGAACACGTGGCCCCACGTGCCTGAGTGACGTGGGCTGGATAGAGTTCAGGTGCATGTAGTTGAATAGACTCAAAACCCACAGAACGTGGTAAATATCTAGACCACGCCCTTCCTTTGCCTCATGGTTTTGCTATAAAATAAAGACACGGCTCGTAATCCCTGGTGCTATTGCTGGCTCTCCATCAGAAGCTCTCCATCAGAGAGGACAGCGTCTCACCAACACCCAGCTCTCTTCTCTTGTCCGTCTGTCCTAAGCCTTTCAGCCGCCTCCTCTCAGGCTCACTGAACCTGGCTGAGCTGGTGTGGCACATAAGGCGCCCGGGGCTGAGTGTGCCATGGCCGTGCCGGCTCCCCACAGGAGACACCTCAGAACTGTCACTTCTCCATAGGTGCTATCACTGTAGGACCACCCCCAAGCACCCTGGTGACCCCTCCCAAGCATCCTTGCAGACCAGGGGCTGTTCTCGGTCAGCAGGGCCATCAACTGGAATAAGACCTGTCAGACACCGAGGTCAAATGAAACTGAGGTGTGTGCTCTGTCTGCCAGCATATGTCACTCAGAAACCATCCGACATTCATTAGCCGCTGCCACAAATGTCTGCTTAGATTCCTCTCTCCGCCAGGGCTAGCCCTGCAGGTGCTCTGGTTAACACAGCTCCAGCTTAACCCACTGACACAGAATAATCTGCCAGCCAGTGATCTAGTTCAACAACGCGAGGCACTCCTAGCCAAAGGGCCTGGGACTTGGAGTTGTCTGGAATCCCCTCAGCAGGGAAAGGCGCTCTGAATGGCACTACATGTTGGCTTTAAATCCCCAGGGCCGGGAGGTGTGTCGGCTGGGCCTTTAGCATATAAAACAGGGTGCCTCTGGGCAGGAGGGTGACTGGTGGGTGTGGGACTCCAGAATCTGGGGGACCTGAATGAGGAACAAACATTGGAGCCCCCTGAATTCGAACATTGAAAGACAAGCCAACTCTGACATTTCCGTTATCATGATATAAAGGATCCCCATGAAGGCTTCCCAGAATCATTTCCTTTGTCTTATGCATCCGGAAGGGTCAGAGGGAAGCCGGGCCAGTGAGCAGGAGGCCAGTGGAACCCAGGGAGGGGCCAGGGCGAGTCTTCGGCCGCTCCCAGCACCCACCAATTGCAAAGCAATCAATCCCGCCGAGCAGAGCTTCAGCAACAACAAGAACCTGTTTCAGATCCGTCTTACCGCCGTTCTCCCGGCAATGCCCGGTTTTCAATAACAGTAATTTTATCTGCGGTAGCACGGCTATATCACAATAATACCGGCGAACACCGGCTACTTCAGAAAAAACAAAGCATCATGTGTTTCCGTGTGCTCTCTAAAGGAGGACTCTTCCCCATCCTTCTTCCTGGAGGAAATACAGCGGTACCTCGAGATACGAGTGCCCTAACATACGAGATTTTTGAGATACGAGCCCTCGAGCAAGCGATTTTTGCTTTGAAATACGAGCAACAGTTGAGATACGAGTAATCGCGCGGATCGGCCGGCTGCACACGACCCACCCGTTTACCGAGACTCGAGTGTCTCATAGTTTCCCACGCCTCAAGGTGACGGAACAAATTAAACTCGTATCTCGAGGCACCACTGTACCTTCTTTCCAGACTCTGCAGCCAGCGCTCCATCCATCCGCACACGCCCCGCCAGCCTGTCTGCCCCCCGATCTTACCTTCCAAGCTCCTTTCTGGCAGCCAACGCGAGCATCACTTGTGGGCAGGATGCAGCCAAAAAGGAGGTGCTGGGCATCCACTGAGACCCCCCACCCCCGGCCGTCTCACTTCGAGGACTCCTGTTACTGTACGAAAATCAAACCCCTTCTCTTTCCAGAGTCTTTCCACCGGGTTCCTCACACACATTCCCCCGTCGATTCTTATATTTGAAGCGGAGAAGGCAAAGCGTCTCCTGTTTTTAGAGACGAGGAAACACACACAAAGGAGCAAATTGGGGGAACCAAGGTCCAGGGTTGAGGCGTCACAGAACGAAGACACCCCCCCACACACACACACTCTCTCTCTCCTTTCCCCTCCATCCCTCTGCTCCCATCAAGCACCGAGCCGCTGAGAGCTCGAAAGGAGAAATATTGTTGGCGAGGATATTTATCCTCAATTCCCGGAAATCCACTGAGCAAGCTCCCACAGACCCCGTCTCTTCAGAGGCTGCGCTGCCCACGTTTGGAAAGAATCGATGATTATTTATTTTTATTTTTTTAAATATATTTTATTCACTTTTTACAGAGAGGAAGTGAGAGAGAGAGAGTCAGAAACATGGATGAGAGAGAAGCATCCATCAGCTGCCTCCTGCACACCTCCCACTGGGGCTGTGCCCACAACCAAGGTACGTGCCCTTGACCGGAATCGAACCTGGGACCTTTCAGCCCGCAGGCTGACGCTCTATCCACTGAGCCACACCGGTTTCGGCGAGGATGATTTAAACCATGGGAAAACCATGGGTGGGACGCCACGCTAACAGGGAGCCCTCGAGGCTCAAATTCCTTAGGAAGAGAGACGTATTTAATATTCTCCGGCTCAGGAAACCAGCCCGCAGACCGATAATTAATCGCGGGGGGGACGCGGGGCCGTGTTTTGTTCGCCGGGAACCGTTTTGACTCGCTCTCGGGGCGCGGATGTCTGTCTATTGACGGGTGGGATGATTCAGAGTGCCATTCGGCTATTAAACGGCCCAAGTTTCACTTCAGATTTTAAACTCCGACAATTAATTGTGTCCCTGCCTTCCCTCGCCGGGCGCGCGGTGACACGGATTTGTCTCCTATGCTAATTGTGCCGGCGGAGCGCGCGGCAGGCAGGCAGACAGCAGCCCAGAGCTGCGTGCCGTGCCTGCTGCTGCTGAATATTTATGGCTCGGCGACGACCGGGCGGCACGGACCGCCGACCCTCGGCTCCTCGGGGCCTGTAAACACGGGGGTCAGCACGGGCCTGGTCGTCAGACACCTGTTCCGTCCTCCCCTGCCGGGGAGCCCCGCGCGCCCGCCAGCCGGGCCGCTGGCCCCAGGTCACGGATGCACACGCCTGTCTCCCCCCCGACACACACACACGCTCCGAGGGCAGTAAAATCGCTGGGAAATTAGAAAATTAGAATGAAGCATCTTACCAAAAATGGTACCTTCGTTACCAGCAAAGCTCAGATGCGAGAGTGTGAGTTTGGCTGCTTTCCGTTCCTCCCGGGATCAGACGAGCGCAGGCAGGCCTTCCTTCCGGAGCACAGAGCAACGTCAGGCAGAGCAGCAGGTGAGGACGAGGCACAGAGGGAAACATCCTGATTGTGTTTGATGGGCTTGGCCTGCGGTCTGGGGCTCCCGGCTTCAGTGAGCCCACACACGTGTCCCACATCTTCCACCAGCGGGGCCTGATTAACCGGCCACGGGGCCCGGGATCACGGAGAGCCACGGCCTTTTGCTCCTCAGCCCGGTCCCTGGGTCAGCAGTCAGGACCAGAGTCTCAGCAAACTCCAGAGCTGCCCCAGCTGGAAGCAGCACCTCGGTCAGCGGCCAGGACGGAGCCATGGTCTGTGGCTCGTCCTGATGTTCAGGGGCTAGTGTAGGCGTGGAGAAAGCACTCATGACCTACCACTGCGTCTGGTTGTCTCCAGGGTAACGACGCTTCCTGTGGAGTGGAGGATGGCTGCAGTGGCCAATCAGCAAGCTGCTAAGGAAGACTCCTCTGGCAGCTGCGGTGTCTCCTCTGAATAGAGGGCTCTGGAGCCTGGGGGTGCTGAGTGCAGCCCCCCTCACTGCTGGGGGGCTTTGAACCCTTGCCCTGCAGCCTCTCTCTCTCGTCTTCCTACGATCTGCTTCACCTGCGCAGATACAGGATGGCGGTCACCAGAGGGGAGGGGGTGGGAGCAGAGGGTAAAGAGGGTACAACATAGGGTGACGGGAGGAGTTGGTTGGGGTGGTGGGCCCACCATGCAGTGGGTACACAGACGACGTGCCATAGATTTGTACACTCAAAAGTCATGTGACTTTATTGGCCAATGTCCACCCCAATGCATTTCATCAGACATGGACAGACACTCTCTCGGGAGCACATTTGATCTTAGCCAAACGAGGTGCTATTTACTTATGAAATAACTCTCCACTCCTCAGCTCCTCAGTGTCTTATTAAAAGTCCCTCCTCTGCCGAAACCGGTTTAGCTCAGTGGATAGAGTGTCGGCCTGGGGACTGAAAGGTCCCAGGTTCGATTCCGGTCAAGGGCATGTATCTGGTTGCCGGCACATCCCCAGTAGGGAGCCTGCAGGAGGTGGCTGATCAATGTCTCTCTCTCATCGATGTTTCTGGCTTTCTCTCTCTCTCTCCCTTCGCCTCTGTGAAAAAATCAATAAAATATATTTTAAAATAAATAAATGTCCCTCCTCTCCCTTTTCTGACCTCCCCCTCCCCCTTCAGAATAAGGGTCCTTTGAAAGCTGACTTAGCACCCGCTGTGTATCTGATGGAGCTGACTGCGTTATCTATTCAAAAGATCCAGTGTAAGGTGGGGGTGAAAGGAAATGGACTCCCCTCCATCTTGTCCTCTAGGGCTGGGCCCCCTGCCTAAACCCCCTCCCTTTTCTGGGAGGGGCCACAGGTGTGCCAGCAATGTCTTAACTTCCCCGACCCCCACCCGAAAGGACCAATGAAGCTCCATGGACACAGCTAAGGTCCTAATTAGGCTCAACCACAGAAAGACCCTAATTCAAGTGACCAGTCTCTGTCACCCTCGTCAATTTCCTAAGCCCCCTAATTATCCTACCCCATAAAACTCATTGTTCCCGCCCGGCTCGCTCTCTCTTCTCGCTGCTGCCCAGAAAGAGGCTGGGAGCCAAACCTGGGTTTGAATGAAGACTTTGCTTTTGCATCGGAAAAGGCTCCTTAGTGGTGGATTATTGGGGACCACAAACTCTGGGCATAACAGGGGGAGTCAGGGCAGCCGTTCACAGGACCCCCCAGGAGAACAGGCTCCCGGGTGTTTGGGGAGGCGGGTGTGAGGGGACTCTCCTCGGGCCTGTAAGCAGGGGAAAGGGAATCTTAGAGACGATGTTCTTACTCTGGCTGGTCCCAGGCACCCCACCCCGCCCGCCTGCCTCCCTGTTTATATCTTCGAGGCCCGTGCAGGCGGTCCCTTCCACTCGCCACAGGAGCTTCTTGGCTGGGGAAGTAGCCTCGGCTGCACCTCCACACTATCGCTCGCCGCTGCTATTTTAAACCCTCAGTCTGCTTTGCACCTCTTCAGCGTGAGGCTCTCGGATCGTTATGTAAACTGCTACTCCGAGAATTCCTCCTCTCAGCTCACCGGCGATACATGTTCCGTCCTCACGCCAACGCACCAACGGGTAAACCCGCCGTCTGGGCGTTCAAGAGCAGCCGAGAGTTCTACTGGGCACGTGCGGAACCTCAGAACCGGTATTAACCACGCGTCTGGCTGCTGAAAACGCCAGTGGTTGGACCAGCCGGCAAACGTGCCTCTCACCTTGACCTCTTCCTCTTCCTCCTCCTCCTCCTCCCTCATCAACCCCAGGAACCCTCCTCCTGGGGTGATTTTCACAGACATGTTAATCACTCAGCGTCCCTTCCTCTATCTGGTGACTCTCACACTCTAGGCCCCGCCCCAGTCACCCAGGGCCCGATGCCCACAGCTCAGGGTGTGCCCAGAGCTCACTGGCATACGAAACTAGTCAACCCTAAGCCTGCCGGCCTTCCGCACCTGTCCTTCTTAAAGGAACAGTCAAGGATCCAACACAGGACCCCTCCATTCCCCCTTCACCTGTGCCTACCCCAGGCGCTTTCTCATGTGCCCCAGACATGGCCTGCCCTCCCCCCCCCCGGGGAGCTGAGAGTAATAAACGATCATTCAACGGGAATTGTTTCCTCTTCCATGGACCTTCCTGTACCTCAAACTTCCTGTTACTGCACCACAGCTTAAACTAGCAGCCTAACTGGAGACTGAGGCTGTCTCTCTCTACTTTCCTGTGTTTTTCCCTAGTAAACCAACTTTTGGCTTAAATTATTTGAATTATTTCACCCATCAACCCATTGCTATGTCTGCAAAGGACATGGCAGGAGAGATAGTTGTACCCAGAAGTCACAAGATGGAATTCCATTCCCTCTTCCCTTGCGGCTCCTGAGTCTCAGAACATGAAAATATGCTGATGTACCTCTTTGCAAGGCTAAAACAAGTATGTGCACTTTGCGACTTCTTCTCCGTCTCCATTTGTTTGGTCTGTGTGTACATCTTGCTGAACGAAACCTGATGTAATTGCTGCGGTTAATCTAGAAGGAGTGGAAAAATGTGAGTGCTATTGACAAAATGAAAATTTGTTGCAGTAATATTTTTTGGAAAGTGTCTGCATTTTTAATTAATTCATTTATTTATTTAGGTGCCTGTAACAATGTAGACTGGATTAGTACTGGATGATTTTGATGGGAATCTAACTCCTCGAGGCTGAAGTGAGTTTACAGATTGTGCTCTGGCCAGGGCTGAACGTGAGGGGCCATGGTGAAGGATGAAAGGAGACAGAGCATAAAGCTGGGGCCAGGTGGGACGCTGTCCTGGATGAGAGACAGTGCCACGGCCTGCAAGCTGAGTCTTCATTGTGCAGCCAGAACCCAGGAGGCGAAGGAAGGGCCTGGTCCAGATGTTTACAACATTCTCTCTCTTGGGTTTCGAATCTACTCCATTACGTGCACCTGAACTCTATAAAGCCTTGATTTGGCAGCACTTGCTGTACCTCCCACAGCCTGCCTCATTCAGCCTCCTGGGGCCACAGATTCGGACCATAGGTCAAGCTTACAACCATCGCCTGTGGCTGTAATTGTGCTAAAAGGGCTTTGCCCTCCAAGCTGGGACTTGCACGTGGCTTTGTCACGATAGGACCGTGCCTCCTCATTAGTCTGAGGCTTGAACCTGTAGGAACGCTGTAGCCGCTCTCCACACACATGAGCTGGGATGTTTGCTAAGGTCCCACTGTGATCTTCCGGTACTTCCAGTACAGCGGTACCTCGAGATACGAGTGCCCTAACATACGAGATTTTTGAGATACGAGCCATCGATCGAGCGATTTTGGCTTTGAAATACGAGCAACAGTTGAGATAGGAGTCATAGCACGGATCGGCCGGCTGCACATGACCCACCAGTTTACCTCGACTCGAGCGTCTCATAGTTTCCCACGCCTCAAGGTGACGGAACGAATTAAACTCGTATCTCGAGGTACTGCTGTAAGCGGATGGGGAGCAGATGACGCAGAGGTCTGGCTGGAATGGAAACCACGTCAGAACATTTAGTGGCAGTAGAAGGAAGACAGTGCCCTCTCCACCATGACGGCTGGGCTTCCGGGTTGCCTTTCTAACTATCACTTGTGGCAGGTCCTCCAGGAGATGTGAACTTTCTTCCACTTACGAAGGGTGTTTGTCGATTGAGGCAAGAGTGAGTGCTCCAGGGTAATAATCACTTCTTCTGGGCGTGGAGGCACCTCCAACACAGTGGTGAACTCGCAGGTGGTTACTTAAAAGCAAGTAAGAGCAAATTATTTGGTTATAGATTTTTTTTTTTTTTTTTTTTTTTTGTGTGTGTGTGTGTGTTTAATCCTCACCCAAGCTCCTGCTTCCGGCATCTGTCCAGTTTGTCTCAAATAAGTTAAAATAATTCTTCCCATGTTTGCATGTTTCCTACATTAACGGCACATGGGTGTCTGCTGGGCCACCTGTGACACTGGAACACATAGAGGACTTGGATCAAAAAGGCCCTGCTGGTTCCTCTCTCTCTCTTTCTCTCTCTATCTATTTATCTCTATCTCTATCTCTCTCTCTCTCTCTATCTCCCTTCCTACCCCACTCTCTGCTCCCCATCCCCTCTCCTGCCCCCATCAATCTGCTAGTGAGGATTTCAAAGCAGGCATCACAGACTGCCGATCTGGGTGTCCATTGTGCAGTAGGCCATTATGAGGGAACTGACTTTGGACCCAGGTCACGGGTTCTCAGAAGGTGTTGCGAACCCCCCGCCTTCTGAGGCAAGTGCTCTCCGGTCGTCAGAGCGGGGAAAGAAGAGCCCTCCCCGTGGCCCCCGGCCAGAAGCTTCCACCGCAGATGGAACTGCCCTCAGGGCCTCCGCTGAAGGCCCTCCATCTGGCCGACAGCTGCTGGCTCCTCCGGTTCCAGACGGGGCCTGGTCCAGAGCGGCGCCTGCAGTGGGGGGAGGCCGGGCACCCTCCCAGCAGCAGAGGGCTGCGGATTAGCGCTGATGGGCAGGAAAATCGCGGTCTTTAGCTGATAATGGGGAGAAATGGCACCCCGAGGGCAGACCCCGGAGTGAAGATGGCTTCGTCCACAGATAACGGGGATGCGCTGTCATCTGCAGGGTGTGTGTGAGGGGAGGGGGGGTGCAGGGTGTGTGTGTGA
>PVJN01032889.1:0-23829 GCA_004026805.1 Lasiurus borealis | reverse complement strand
CCACATGGCATGGAGGAGTCGTGTCCAGCAGGTCCCATCGCAGCGCAGAGTCCTGAGGGTCTGCAGCTCCAGACTACCTCTTTGGAGCAATCCATCAAGGAGCCCTGGATGGGTGAGTGGGGCCTATCTCTTTGGGGCAATCAATCATGGGGCTCCCGCACTGTGACATGGCACAGGCCAGGCTGGTGACCTCTACCCCCAGTGCACAAATTTCATGCATCAGGCCACTAGTTGCTTTAATAATTTTATCAAATTCTTGTGTGAAAATTAGTCTGTTATTTTCTATAAATTTTCTGGTCAGGTTTTGCAAGGTACTTTTTGTAGAAATTGTGTATTTCATTCAAGTTTTACATTTGTTAGCATCAAGTTTTAAATTTTTTATTTTGGTTTTAATTTTATATCTTCATATGATTATTTCTCTATCATCATTTAATATTTTAAATATCTGTGATTTTTTTCTCCTGATTAGGTTAGGTGAAAATTGCCTATTTTGCTTGTTTTTAGTCAAAGAATCATAATTTAGGATTATTTATTAGTTCTATTGCTATTTTTTCTAATTTATTTATACTTTTATTTTGTTAATACATCCCCCTGCTTTTCTTTTTATTTGTTATTTTAAATATATATTTTTCTTTTTATTAACTTTATTGGGGAGACACAGCTTAACAAAATTATGTAGGTTTCAGGTCCACAATTCTGCAGCACATCATCTGTACACTATATTGTGTCTTCACTACTCCAAGTTAAGTCTCCGTCCATCACCATTTATCCCTCCTATAACCTTCTCCACCTCCCCCACATTCCTTCTTTTAGCAATAACAGCACTGGTGTCCATGTCCACGAGGGTTTTTTTTATTCAATTACTCTTTTTATCTTGTTTGTTTTATCGTTCCTTATCCAATTGATTCTAGATGTCTGTTTCATTTTCTTTTATTCTTTATTTCTTATTGACATACATTAAGGTTATAGATTTTTCTCTAATCACAGCTTTACCTATAACCAACAGGTTCTGATATTAATTTTCATTACAATTGATTTCTGTAAATTCTGAAATTTCAATTTATTTTGCAAATGACTTAAGAGTTTTTAAAAATTATTGTGTGTTTTTTCAAATTTTGAGACATTAGATTACTTTTTTTCTATAATCAGAGAATGCCATATATCTTGATTTCTATATTCTGTAATTAAAAGAGATGTAATTTATAATATCATATACTCTTTACTTATTTATTTAACTTTTTATTTTTAAATTATATTTTACCTACAATATTATATTAGTTCCAGATATGTAACACCAGGATTAGACATTTACATCACTTATAAAGTGATCACCTTGATAAATCTAGTACCCTTCTGAGACCAGAGTTATTATATTATTCACTATATTCTATAAGCTGTACCTTACATCCCCATGATTATTTGTAACTAGAAATTTGTACCTCTCAATTCTTTCACCTTTTTCAACCATCTCCCCAACTCTTCTCCCATCCAGCAACTGTCAAAATATTCTTTATATCTATGAGTCTGTTTCTATTCTGCTTGTTTACTTATTTTGTATGTTTTTTTTTAGATTCCACATATAGTAAAATCAGTTGGCATTTGTCCTTCTCTGACCTATTTCACTCAGCTCAATAGCCTCTAAGTTCATCCATATTGTTGCGGTTGGCAAGTTTTCATTACTTTTTGATGGGCTCAATCATATTTCATTGTGAATAAGCACCGCTTCTTTCTTCATTGATCAATTGATGCACACTTACGTTGCTTCCATATCTTGGATAATGCTGCAATAGACATGTATGCATGTCTTTTAGATTTAGTGTTTTGGGTTTCTTTGAATAAATACCCAGAATTGGAGTTTCTTGGTCTCTCTCTCTCTCTCTCTCTCTCTCTCTCTAATCCTTGCCTGAGGATATTTTCCCATTGTTTTTTAGAGAGAGTGGAGTAAGGAGGGAAAGACAGAGAGAAATATTGATGTGAGAGAAACACATCAGTTGGTTGCCTCCTGCACCAATCCTGACCAGGGCCCAGGCCGGGGAAGGAGCCTGCAACCAAGGTACATGCCCTTGACCACGATCGAACCCAGGACCATTTGGTCCACAGGCTGACACTCTTGTCTACTGAACCAGATCATCTAGGGCTCTGTCTCTTTTTGTAGTCTGTGTATAGCAATATACACAATTAATATTGTGATTATTTAATGAAGCTTTATAAAATACATAACTATATATCTAATAATCATACATGGTGCCTCTTTGCAATTTTGCTTTGGGTATGAAATATTTAAGGTGGGAGTGCTAGCTGCTTTTACTTTTGCTAACATTTGTCCATATTTTGTAGTAACTTGCCTTAACTTTATCATCAGATCCGCCAGTATAAAATAAGCTTCATGAGGGCAGAGATAATATTTATCTTATTCAAAACCATATCCTTAGCTTCTAGGAGAGTTCTGAGCATATAATAGGAGTTTGATCAATATTTGTTAAATGAATTTATATTCTTAGAAGTAGAAATTCTGGCTCAGAGAAAATTGGTTCTGGCAGCTAGGAGGTCTATGGAGGCCAGAAAATAGAAACCTTATTAGGTATATCAGATATAAATTTAAGACTGTGAAATTGGTTTTTGAACACTTTGTGGAAATGATTGCTATTTGCCAATAAAAAAGCATATCTTTCTTTATTAAAGTTGATGAATTTACCTGAGCACATGAACACCCAACTATAGGTTAAATTCCCTGCCCTGACTCTTAATTAGATGTCGCCATCTCATCAAGTTATCACTAAAGAAAGAGGAGTGAAGCAATCTGTATAACCTCTGATTCACTTAAAAAGAAATTGCTTTTCTGCCTTTCCCATGAACTGCATGAGAGAGGTGATTAGGGGCTGGCCTTGGCCTTGCAGGATAGTGGGCCTCTGTTTTGCTTATACATAGTCTAAAAATATTGGCACTTTTCCCACTGATATCTATTTTTTTTTCAAATTTAAATAGTTGAAGTAGTTTTAATTTCTGGAATGTTTAAATATTTATGTCTTTAAATACAAATGTTATATCACTCTTTTGAATTTGTTCAGTGGAAGCTTAACTACCTTATAACATTCATTTTTTTACTGATCCTGAAAAATACAGTGAATTTGGTCATCCATCACTCTTGTTGCTGAGGCTGGATCTATTGCCCATAGGACTGCACTACCAAGACTATCAGATAAAAAGTTGGCATTTGACCCCTAGAACTGTACTGTCACGCAAAACTCCGAAGTATAGGCCATTCAGTCTGCTTCAGACTTTCTCAAAGACTTTATAAGAACTATAAGAAAGAAAAGAAAATATGCAGTGTCTCATTTTCTTGCCATTTAGTCTCCGCCTGTGCCTTCCATAAACACAACCTAAACTGAAGCTAGCTGGCAAAAAAGTCTGAGTAATATCCATCACCTACCAAGTATAGTGCTTAGGATATAACTGTTACTTAATATTACTTCTATCCCTTTTATTTATATGGATATACATGAATGTGTATGAAAGTTATCTTCTGTCTGTTAGTATTTTAACATCGTACAATATCCATGCCCTTCTTATTTACTTCACTATAGATTTTTTGCCTATGGCTGTCTACCTAGTCAAGGAATCCAAGCTTAGAATCTCCACAGAAGTATGCCTGCTTCTCTTCCCTATACTTAAGTATCAAGCTTTCCTTCTCTCTATGACTCTGACACTTAGATGGTGAGCTGCTGATTTTACTTCTCTCTATTGAGAGATTACATGATAGGCAGAGAGAGGAGAGAGAGGATGATTACACAAGAACTCATAGGGAGATACCAAAAGGTATGGCATTTTAATACAAGATTCCCAAAGACAATTTTTCTTATTATAAAATTTTTCTACAATTATTTGATGTTATATATAGAAAAAAGTGTTCCTGCCCTCCCAAACAAGTTCATGCAAAGCTATTTTTATTTATTATATAACTAGTGGCCTGGTGCATAAAATTTGTGCATGAAAAACTATTTTTATATATTATATAACTAGTGCCCTGGTGCATGAATTGTGCATGGTGGTGTTCCTCAGCCCAGCCTGCACCCTCTCCAATCTGAGACCCCTCAAAGGATGTTGTATTGCCAGTTTATAGGGATTGGTCTTAAACTGGCAGTTGGGCATCCCTCTCACAATCTAGGACTGCTGGCTCCAGCTGTTCACATGCCTGCCTGACTGATTGTGCCTAACCACTCTGCCTGCTGGCCTGGTCACCCCCAACTGCCACCCAAGCCAGCCTGCTCACCCCCACTGCCCCCTGCTGGCCTGCTCACTCCAAACTGCCCCCCTCCTGCTGTCTTGATCACCTCCAACAGACCCCAACTGATGGCCTGGCCACCCCCAATTGGCCCGCCTGCTGGTGTGCTTACCTGCAACAGTCCTTGCCATCCCATCCTGGCCTGATCATCCCCAAGTGACTCAAGCTCCCAGTCCCTCCTTTTTATCTTTTTTTTCTTTCAGCGCCTCCTTGAGCGGAGGCCAGGGCTGGCTGGAAGCAAGTATCTAGGATTTATTTATATTCTATAATTGAAACTTTGTAGCCTTGAGTAGAGGCCAGGGTCAGCCAAGACAGGCAGGAAGCTTGGCTTACTCCATCACTGGGGGCAATTCACGCCTCTGCTCACTCCAGCTCCGTGGCTGCCACCATTTTTGTTGGGATTTATTTATTTTCTATAATTGAAACTTTGTAGCCTTGAGCAGAGGCCAGGGCCAGCCAGGGTGGGTGGGAAGCTTGGCTGCCTCCATTGCCTGGGCAACCCAAGCCTCCTTCTTGCTCCAGCTCCATGGCCAGCACCATCTTTGTTGGGTAAATTTGCATACTCAATCCTGATTGGCTGGTAGGCATGCTTGTGGTTATAACAAAGTGATGGTTAATTTGCATGTTTCTCTTTTATTAGTGTAGATGCTTTTTGAGGGGGCATGGGCTACTAACATCTTTTGCAGAAAGCACAAATAAACTATAGCTCCTATCTCAGAATAGACATTCAATGAGAATTTCAGTTCCCCTTCCAATGTGTTATCTGACCCACATGTCCTTATATAAAAGTTTTTTTAAAAAAGTCATTTTGTTTTAATGATAACAAACATCAAATCATGTTGATGTTGATTTTAAATTCATCAGTCTTCAGGAGTTATACTTTTCTTTATTATCCAAGGAAAGTTTAACTCCCATCTGGCTTGACCTCATCAAGTCAAATATATTTAAAATCTTCTCCTCACACTATATTTTGGAGGCTGGCAGAGTGTGAGTGATGCATCTTTTCTGCACATCACCTAAGACAATTGCCTTGCTATGAACTTTCGCTCCAAACCTTGCATTTCACCTCCTATCACCTTTTAACTGCCTCTCCTAAAGCCTTTCTCATAACATTACCATGTGCCTTTTCCTACATTTCTCCAAAATACAACTCTTATAAGAGTAGAAAATTGCCAAAACTTTGCTGAATTGAAATACAATGCAAATAATTTAAGATTAACTATTAGATACCACGCTACTCTCATGGTCCTCAATAAGAACCCCTCAAGGTTTCTAGTCTGCCTACATGAAACAGAGGCCAGCTCACCTCACACTGATGGGTACAAATGCCTTAGACTATGCCTCTTTTTATCTGATCCCAGGGCCCCTCAACTCCTCTAAAATGCCTATGCTGAAGAAAACTAAAGCAAAACAAAACAGAAGTTGCCCCTTCCTCTACTATCAGATTTGTTTTGAAATAATTATTTTCTGAAATACAGTTTCAACCAGTGATGGCAAATTACTATCTGTGCTGTAAGTGTAAAAAAGAATAATAACAAACATATTTTATACTCTACTACTATTTTTTTCTTTATTAAGATATTACATTGTGTCTTTATCCCCTCATTGTCCCCCAAACCCCCCACACTTATGACCTTAACTCCCTGGTGTCTGTGTCCATTGGTTAGGCTTATATACATGTACACAAGTCCTTTGGTTGATCTCTTTGCCTTCCCTCTGATCTACTACATTTTTTTTCCTTAAGTACACACACACACTAGGATTTTCATATTAAAATTACATTTGAAATAATCAAAATGTCTATAAATAGGGATTTATTCAATAAATTATTAACATCAATACAAGAAAAAAGATAGTAGCCATTAAAATATTGACATGGAATTATATATATATGCTTATATGCTTTTTTATTTATTTCCTAAGGATAACTACCTTGAAGTAGTCTTATTATTTCTTAGAGATATACATATATTAATTCTAAATAGATATTATAGAATTACCTTCCATAAATGTTATGCAAATTCATATTTACTCATCCTCTTATAAAACTAAGCATTTTCATCATCATAAATCTTGGCAAACTTTAGATTACCTATGCTGATCAACTGTCAGGAAGTATTTGCTTTGAGTTTTACTGCCAGTGGAAATGATTTGAGGCTTAACACTCTGGCCTATTTTTATTTGTCAGAGATAGTTCATGTTCCGGTTTCTGGCCATGATAAGATTAGAGAAAGAAAACCATGCTTACTAATAAGGATGTTGATGAAGAGGGAGGTGTCAAGGACAATTCTATACTCCAGGAGTTTGCAACAAGATTGATTGTGATAAGAATAGGAAGGATAGTATGAAAAAGATATTTCAACTGAAACCGGTTTTGCTCAGTGGATAGAGTGTAGGCCTGAGGACTGAAAGGTCCCGGGTTCAATACCGGTCAAGGGCATGTACTTTGGTTGCGGGCACTTCCCCAGTTGGGGGCGTGCAGGAGGCGGCTGATTGATGTCTTTCTCATCGGTGTTTCTAACTCTCTATCTCTCTCCCTTCCTCTCTGTAAAAAATCAATAAAATATATATATATAAAAAGAAAAAGATATTCCAGCCCTACCCAGTTTGGCTCAGTGGATAAAGCATCAGCCTGTGAACTGAAGGGTCCAGGGATCAATTTTGGTCAAGGACACATACCTCTGGGTTTTATAGGCAAAGGTAGAAACTAGAATAAAATACAGAGTGGAATGAGAAGCCACTTGTATCAGCTATTTCTACCAGACTAATCACTTCAAAATTTCGTGTCTTAAAGCTATAGATATATAGTATTTCTCAAGATCCTGCGAGTTAACTGGTCAGGTCCTTTGCTAGCTTTTCAATGGCTAATTCATGTGGAAGTATTCATCTGTGGGATTCAATGGACTGCAAATTCCCAAATGGCCTTAACTTACACATCTAGCAGACTCTGGTGGCTGTTGGCTATGATAGCTGGGTTCCACTCAGCATGTTCATTTATCTGTCATTAGTCTGGTCCAGCTTCCTTAAGTGACAAATTCAGCAGTATTCCAAGGGCTTGAAAACAGGCGCTGTAAGGCCACTTGGAGCCAAGGTTCCTGAACTTGCATTACATCATTCCTGCCACATTCTTTAGCAGAAACAAGGCAGAATGCTTTCTCGGGTTTAAGGAAGTTGGGGAAATAGGCTTTACCACTTAAAAGAAGGAGAAAAAAGTTATTAAAAAGAGGCACATATCCTGGTGTGTGATATATTTGTATCTCATAATCTACCACATATAAAATCATTTTTAAGAAGGGGAATCACATACTCTGAATTTTTAAAAGATCTCTCTGGCTATTGTGAAATGAGTGGATTTCACTGGACAGTAAGAAGCAGAAACATCAGGTAAAAAGTTTAGTTCCAAAAGAGACTGATTTCTTAAATTTTTTTTTTAATTGTTGATACTATTATTGGTATTCCCCACTTCCCTCTTCCATCTAACTCCTACCTCACCTCAGGACTTACTTTAATAAATATCGCTGGACACTTCTGAATGAACACTGTCAAATTTTACACATTTGAATGAGGTACTGTTTATAGTCTAGACTGGTTATCTTTCTGTATTCAGTCCATTATAACTAAAGAATAATGAACAATGATAAATTTCTATGAGAAAGAGGCTTTGGAAGAAACTGTGCAAAACCATAATCTCAAAAATGCAATCATTCAGTTCATACAATGCATATCTACAGTGGAGAATGCTAAATATATTTTCATCACTATTCAGAAAGTATTCTGATAAAAGCAAAATGTTTAAAATTGCAATTTATTATCCATCATTTTTCTCCTTAAATATCATAAAAGTTAGATTGTTACTTTACAAAGGAACTTCGAATTTGTATTCATTGGAAGTCAAAAGATATTCATGTGACCTAATTAAAAGTTAAAACTTAAGAACTGGATGAATCAATTTACAGCAATGAAGACATGAGAATGAGAATGCTGTTCGTAAAAATGGCTTGATTGGAAATACGAAGGGGGTTGATGTTATGTGTGAAGGCATGAAATGATATTATACTCTGCTGCAAGAGCAGGTAATGAATGAAGTCATCAGGAAAAAGAACATAATCCATTAATCCTAAAGGAAGAATTACAGACATTTGGAAAAGAAACTCAAAATATGCCAGATCTTTTCAATTGTCTAGTTATTAAAGTACACATATATTTTAAAGTTAATTTCCAATATAGATGAGGATATATTATGACAAATACTCTACTTCAGTGCTGAGGGAGGCATATATTATTTTATGGTCTTTCCTGGCAAGATGTATTTCTAACCTTTAAAAATTTTATTTTGACGCAATAGTTCCAATTATAGAAATGGCCTTAGGGAAAAAGAGATTCGCATGCAAAAACTTTTTATGAGGTTTTATACAGGTAAAACAATGGATTGTAAATGACCAAGAGTATGTGTTTAAATAAATAAATTATGACTTAATACAACAAACTACCATGCAGTTATCAATTATTCAAGAAATACACTGCTAGTGGGTAGGATGCTTATAGCTACAGAGAAATGAACAAGGTAAAAATCTTTCCCCCCCAAAAGAAATATCTACAAAATTGGACAAGTGATTGATAACAACCATTTAAAGGATATGAAAATTTACCTAAGGTAAGCAACATATTGAAAGGAGTTTATTCACAAAATATGCTCAAATTCAATTAAGAACTGTTGGGAGTCTATGGTGTTCGGGCCTGAGGCTGTTACCATCCCCTTTGAGTTCAATCAGAACAGTTGTGATACCAGGATAGTGTTGAATGTTAAAAATAGCAGCTTGCCCTAACCGGTTTGGCTCAATGGATAGAGCATTGGCCTATGGACTGAAGGTTCCTAGGTTCGATTCTGGTCAAGGGCATGTACTTTGGCTGCTGGAACATCCCCAGTAGGAGGTATGCAGGAGGCAGCTGATCGATGTTTCTCTCTTGAATGGAAATGGACTCCCCTCCATCTTGTCCTGTAGGGCTGGGACCCCTGCCTAAACCCCTCCCCTTTCTGGGAGTGGCACAGGTGTGCCAGCAATGTCTTAACTTCCCGACCCCCACCCGAAAGGACCAATGAAGCTCCAGGGACACAGCTAAGGTCCTATTTAGGCTTAACCACAGAAAGACCCCAATTCAAGTGACCAGTCTCTGTAACCCTCATCACTTTCCCAAGCCCCCTAATTAGCCTACCCCATAAAACTCATTGTTTTCGCCCGGCTAGCTCTCTAGCCTCACTGCTGCGTAGAAAGAGGCTGAGAGCCAAACCCGGGTTTGAATAAAGACTCTTTGCTTTTGCATCGGAGAAGGCTCCTTAGTGGTGGATTATTGGGGACCCCGAACTCTGGGCACAACATTTCATCAATGTTTCTAGCTCTCTATCCCTCTCACTTTCTTCCTGTAAAAAACCAATAAAATATGGTTTTAAAAAAAAGAAAGAGCAGCTTTATTGCTAATGAGGGCCTACATGAGGATGGAAAACACATACTCAGCGACAAAGAGGAAGATTTTCAACTTTGCTAATCAGAGGTTGTGGTCCTTGTAGGGGAAGGCATCAGATTGGAAGGCCAGCTAGAAATTTAACAGGGAGATCCTGAAAATAAGCAAGCCAGAAAGACACCTTATGAGTACTTGGCTGACTCACTGAAATACACAAGAGAGAACTAAGTAAACCCAAGTTATCTGAACAGCTCTGGCTAACTGAGAGACTGTATGCATGTATGTGGGGCACTTGGGGGCCCAAGGTTTTCACATATTTCTGGTTGACCAAGAGACTATGAAATGTACATAAGAAAAACTAGCAGGGCCCAGAGGAAAATAAAAGCTAAAAAATTGAAAGCTTACTGTACTTTGGAACGCATCTTCCTGCCATATACAAATCGGATATATGTTCTTGTGGAAGGAAAAAAAAGGAAAAAATATGAACAAATGGGATTTCATCAAACTAAAAATTTTTGTACAGAAAAAGAAACCATCAATAAAATGAAAAGAAACCCCACTGAATTGGAGAACATATTCATTGATGATCATTGATCATTGGTTAATATCCAATTTTTATAAATTGCTTGTAAAACTCAACACTACCAAAAACAACAACACACACATAGAAAGTAATTTTTTAAAATATTTTATTGATATTTTACAGAGAGGAAGGGAGAAAGATAGAAAGTCAGAAACATCGATGAGAGTGAGACATTGATCAGCCACCTCCTGCACACCCCACAGTGGAGATGTGCCCGCAAGCAAGGTACATGCCCCCAACCAGAATCGAACCTGGGACCTTTCAGTCCGCAAGCTGATGCTCTATCCACTGAGCCAAACCGGTTTTGGCACAGAAAGTAGTTTAAAAATGGGCACAGGCCCCTGATGTGTCTCAATTTGTTGAGCATTGTCCCTTCCACCAAAAGTTCGCTTGTTTAATTACTGGTCAGGGCACATGCTCTGGTTATGGGCTTGTTCCCCAGTAGAGATCTTGCAGGAGACAGCCAATCAATGTTTCTCTCTTATGTTGATGTTTCTCTCTCTCTCTCTCTCTCTCTCTCTCTCTCTCTCTCTCTCTCTCTCGTTTCTCCTTCTCCCTTCATCTCTATCTAAAATTAATTTAAAAATTTAAAAAATGGGCAAAGGACCCGAGTAGATACTTCTCCAAAGAGGACATACAGGTGTGGTCAGTAGACATATGAAAAGATGTTCAACATCACTAAGCATCAGATAAATGCACCTTAAAACTACATGGGGATCTCACCTCGCACATGTCAGAATGGCTGTCATCAACAAACTAACAAACAGCAAGTGTTGGTGAAGATGCGGAGAAAAGGGAACCCTACTGCACTTTTTTGTGTGGGAACTCAGACTGTTGCAGCCAGCGTGGAAAGCAGTATGCTGTTACCTCAAAAAGATAAAAATGGAACTGCCTTATGACCCAGAAACTCCACTTCTGGGAGTATATCTGAAAAAAAAAAACACCCCAAAACAGTAATTTGAAAGAATATTTGCACCCCTTTATTCATTTATTTACAATAGCCAAGATTTAGAAGCAGCCCAAGTGCTCATCAGAAGAGTGGATTAAAAAGCTATGGTGCATCATATGATTTCACTTATATGTAGAATACAATGGACAAAATAAACTAAGAAACAAAATAGAAACATACTCACATAACTTTAATCTTCCTGCTGTAATTTCAGTCTATTTGAAGCTTTACTGCCTCTGTATCTATCTTTTGTTCATCAGTTTATAATGTTCTTTATTATCCACAAATGAGTGAGATCATGTGATGCTTCTCCTTCATTGACTGGCTTATTTCACTAAGCATAAGGTTCTCCAGTTCAAACCAGGTTGCTGCAAATGGTAAGAATTCCTTCTTTTTAATGACAGCATAGAATTCCATTGTGTAGATGTACCACAATTTTCTGATCCACTCATCTGCTGACGGGCACCTAGGCTGTTTCCAAATTGTAGCTATTGTAAATTGTGCTGCTATGAACATAGGGGTGCATAAATAAGAGATCAATCAAAGGACTTGTATGCCTGCATATAAGCATAACCAATGAACATAGACACTGGGGGGGGGGGGTGGGGGTATGCCTGGGAGGGAGGGGGTGCAATGGGGAGATATGTATAAAAATTAATAAAAATTTTAAAAATTAAAAAAAAGAAACATACTCACAGAGAACAAACTTACAGCTGTCAGAGGGGAGGAAGTTGGGGGGGCTGGGTAAAAAATTTGAAGGTATTAAGCAAAAAAACAAACAAACACCTCAGACACAGACAACAGTATGGTGATTATGAGAAGAAAAGGAAAGGTGGTAGGAAGCATGTAGAAGAAGGTATGGGGGTGTATAAATGGTGATTGAACGAGACTTGACTTCAGGTAGTGAACACACAATACAGCACATAGATGATGTATTATAAAATTGTACACCTGCAACCTATATAATTGTATTAACCAATATCACCCCAATACATTCAATAACAAATAATACAAGCTGTGGTATATTTACACAATGTAGTACTAGTCAGCTGTACAGTAAAAGGAAGGACATATTAACTTTTACAACAGCATGGAGGGACCCGGAGAGTATTATTATAAGTGAAATAAGCCAGCCAGAGAAAGACAAACACCACATGATTTCACTTACGTGCGAAATCTAATGAACAAAAGCTAACAGGGTAGAAACAGACTCAGATAAACAGAACATACTACAGCTCTCAGAGGGAAGGGGCTTTGGAAGACTGTGCGAAAAAAAGGTGAAGGGATTAGGCAGTAAATAAACAAACAAATAAATGAGCAGAAATTCAATGGAGAATAAAAGAATAGAGAAAAATCAACAAAATCAAAAGATGTAAGTTAGAGAAGATGAACAAAATTGATAAAACGTTAGCTAGACTGACCAAAAATAAGAAAGGAATGACATTAAAAAATGAAATATTTTTATCTCTAGAAGGTGACATTTTATGATTTTTATTTATTAATCTATTATATTGATTATATATTTCTTTTATAATCCAGGGGGAAAAAAACTAGTGTGAAAATATTAGTGGAGTTGTTAGCCATAAATATTGACAGTAGTTGTCACTATGAATAGCTGCTTTTTTGAAACAGCTACTCTGTGCTAGCTATGAGAGAAAGAGAAAGGAAATATGAAAAAAGAAGTTTATCCCTTTCCTTGAGCAAACACTGTGGCTAATCCTTCGCTGCCACTGAGAATGTGAGGGTAACATGGAAATGCACAATCATTGGCTCCTGTATTATCATTCTTCCTTCCAACCATCCGCTTTATTTGAAGTTCAGAATTCTAGAACAAAAGGGCAGGGAGATAGGCAAGGGTTCTAAAAGCACTCACAAAGAAATTAGTACTTGAAACTGGTCTTTTGTGGCAGAAGGAATAGCACACACAAGACATACAGAAGCATAAGGTAACCATGATCACTGTTGCCTTGTAAGGTGGTGTGCAGAAGTAAATTGGGACAGCAAGAGGAAAAGCTGGAGCATATGCTTGGGTTAGAATAAGGACTGTGTTGCCATACTATGAATTGAAGACTTTATTCTGAGACATTGTGACAGCTGTGTGTTTGTGTGTGTGTGTGTGTGTGTGTGTGTGTGTGTGTGTGTGTGTGTGTGTTTTAAAGGGTGTGGCAGTCTGATTTAAATTTTAGAGAGAGATTTCTAGGACTACTTACTACTGGAATGAATTAATACAATTATTATTTCCTGCCTACTCATGCTATTTAAAAAAAAAAAACCTGCGATAATGAACTCATTATGCTGTGTTTCTCTAAAAAACTTTTTGTAAATTAATACATTAAATCCTCAAGAATATGACTAAAGTGACATTACAAATTAGGATCACCATGTGCTACAAAGGAAAAAAAAATAACTTACAAATTGTTTAAGATTCTTCAGAGAGAGCAGTGAAATAGTTTACGACAGCATTAAGTTATGAGAAAATTATGTCATGGCCCTATTCTGCTGTGTTTTTTTCTTCACTTTTTTAAACAGTTACTCCCTTATCTCCTTGTATATTCACATATACTTAAATTAAATGCTTTATCAAAACAGTAATGATCATATGAATTAGAAAATTTTATTTAAAAGTAATAACAGCTCAAAGTTATTCAAAGGTAACAATCAGAGAACCAGGTATCACTTGAAATAATAGTAATAAAAATAAGATTAATAGCTGTCACTTATGTGTTATCATATTTAGTTAAGGTGATCATATAAGTTCTTACCTAAACAAGGACACTTTTGAGAGTGAAAGGGTGCATTCATTGACAATTAACCCGTGAAGGAAGTGATATCAGTCAATAGCAAATACAGGAAACCGTGACAAGTCCCTGCCCTCAGAGGCTCATAGTCCAGTGAAGGTTTTTCTATGGATGTTTAGTTTTATTTGTTTGTTTTTGTTTTTGTGGTTTTTTTTTTTGTGCCAAAGTGCCCCTTGCTTTCCAAAAGACAGCTGGAACTTTATAACCGCTGACATGTGTTCTGTGCTCTTCTACCCAGGCCCTGACATGTGGCTTTGAGGCTACTGCTTTTACTGAGGAACTTTAGCGCACAGTGAAAGTTTCAAAGCAGGACTATGTCTTTCCATAGCCAAGCAAAGCCTCTGGCTGAGCTTAGGTCTTCTGAAACGCTTTCACCTTTAAATTTTTTTAGCAATCAGGCTGAATGGCAATGAGAAAAGCTGATCAGGCAGAAGGAAAAGTCATAGTAGCAAGTCCTCCTGAGGACAGAGAGAAGAATCCGGAGCAGAAATTTCAGTCCGCCAATGATTTCCTGCTTATAGAATTGTCACCGAGTAGAAAAGTAGGGATGGGGGGAATGGTAGCCAGTGAACTGACATTTGAATCCTTAGTGAAATCCTTTGCTTATTGTGTCATGGAAGCTTAAAAATCGCCACATGGAAAATTGGAGCAATATCATGCAACTGCAGTGATTTGGCATGGTCTAAGCTGGGTGATATAAAAACCCTAAAGTCTTATACCACTAATAGCAAATTCCTTGGTTTTTAATAAAATTGACTGTATGCTAAATTTTAGTGTAAATATTAAAAACATGTAGCTGTCTTTTGGGGGATTATGGAATTGTTAATTTAGACCACTCCCAGGTCACTAAAGTCTATTGACATTCACAATGATCAGTCTCTTTCATGGATTAAAAAATAATTGCTACAGTTCAAATACCATAAAATTCACAACTTTAAAGTGCTCTATTCAGTAGTTTTCAGTGTATTCGCAGAATTGTGCATTATGACTAATGTACCATTTGCCATTATCTAATTTTAAAACATTTCATCACTCTCATAGAAACCCTATACCCCCATTCATGATTGTTAAAGGCAAACGAATCTCTTAGGTACTAATGGCATAAAAGAGCTTGGCAGTCAATAATACTAGTCTTGGAATTTTGCTCTAAATAACTCTCTTACTTTTTCATGAAATCAGTGGTTCCAATGACATATTACTCGTGAACCAATTCATTCATCAAGGATTTACTAAGTGCTTACTATTTGCCAGGCACTGTGCTAGATGTTGAGAATTACCAGTAAATCAAACAGCCATAATTTCTATACTATTTAACTTTAAAACTGAGTAAAAGAAAAATAGGTTCATAATATTAATAAAGATATAATTACAATTGTTATTCCTAGAGAAAATAAATATACAAAAAAAACAGTGGGTAGCTTAGAACTGATAGTCAGGAGAGGTTGGTTTCTTTAGATTGTTAAGCATTTAAAATAGCATATAAATGAAAAATAGGAGCTAGAAAAATGAAAAGCTGGTTTTGAGGTGGGAAAGAGTTTGGTTTATTTAAGGAACTGAAATAAAAGTCATAATCATAATACCTTAAATGTATCTGCTTCTTAAATATGCCATTATCTCCCAATTCATTTATTCATGTTTCTTGAAATCGGCTTCTGTGCTTCCTTGCTTTTTCATCCATTTAGACAATTTGTTCTGGCTTATTGATGTCAGTCCTCTGTCAGGTCTGGTGTTTTTGTACAGCATTCATAAGCCTCTTTAACTTCAAAAAGAACAGTCCTCCAAAGTAGTGACTCCTCATAAAGTGCAACTTAAGTTGTGGTGACAGATTTAAATGAACATGTAGGACTTTTCCGCCTCGAGCAATTTCAAACACGGTCTTTAATGAGTTTCTTGAGTAATTCAGAAGTATCTGTTCTCGTCCTTTCTATAACTCTGGTTGTCAATCTTGGCATTGAAAGCATCTTAAATGTTATGCCACGGGCGTACACCATTTGAAAGACTAGTGTCAAGGAGAATGACATTGAAAAACGTGATGTGTACAATAATGCCCTTAGTGAAAATGAGTAGAAATAAGAAGACACATTCACACATGTACCAGAACACACACACACACACACACACACACACACACACACACATGCAAAATGGTCCTTTCCACTCAGAATAGGGGAACATGGACAATTTCAGTTAGAGATGAGTAGGGCAATACATATATTACTGAATTTCTGAATGTTTATTTATAGAAGGAGGGGTATTGGTTTGTATTTGACTTTTTAAATAGCACCTAATGCTTATGCCAACAAATTATACTGTCATATACACTCCTCTATGCTTATGCCAACAAATTATACTGTCACACTCATATACACTCCTCTATAAATATATTTGAGAAACCCATGAATTAAAACATAATAGGGAGTGTTGTTAAGAAAAGTATTATATTTGCTGTTAACTTCCTCAGAGAGGCCATCTTGAACTCTCAGTCTAGGTAAAATCCCCTGCTTCATAATTTTACAGTAGCCTCATATTACCCTGTCATTACATTCACCATACTGCGTTGCAATTAATTCTTCAATGTCTGTATTCCCTACCAGGCTGTAAGTGATTTGAATTAATGAATGAATGAATGCTAAGAAATGAAAGAGAAAAAATGCAACTTTATATCTGAGGGGCTTGGGTTCTTGAAATTATTTCTAACCCTCAGGTGTAATGACTTCTTTGTATTTTTTTTTCCATTTCAAAAGCTTCTGGCCCATCAGCTAATCTGTTTTTGAGAAAGTTCATGACACAGTAGGGTAACTGGAGATGCGTTCACTCCCTTGTCAATTAATTGGATATCTCTGTGTCAGATATGCTGGCGGAACAGCACTAAACAAGATAATGGAATGGTATGCACAGTGAATCTTTGCAAGCTTTCTGATAGGGGAAATGCAAGGTACTATGGGGACTCACAGCAGGTTACCCAAGTGAGACGCTAATGTGCGCTTCGCTAATTGAAGATAATTCATCACGCTTATATATACCTGTGAGTAAAAATAGGCAATTAAAAATTAAAACCATTAGCCTAGCATGCTAACCAGTTAATACATTTCTCATTTGGCTGTCATACCCTTAGGAAAGTTCTATAAATGAAAGAAAAATTCTACTGGCAATTTTTTTTTAGAAAAAAATATGGTAAGGCATCTTGACCTTTGATTCTATTCCAGTAGGTACTCAGGGCATGTATCTTGATGCTTTAATATGGGAAGAATAGTCTCTAAAACCAACTCTCACCTTTCAAACCATTTCAGGTTCTTTCACTAAGTGACTTAGAAGTAAACAGTCTGTGTCTATTTCAGGGATTATGTCAAAAACCATTGGCTTAGTATTAAACTGGAAGGAAATAAAAACAGCAATGGAAGATCGTGGACTCATTTTTAAACATTACTTTTTGTAGAGCATTGTGTGTTCTGCCATACTTTCTTGCACTCTGAACATGTTGGCTGCTGATTGAGGAGGGAAAAAAAGGATGGTTTTGAAGAAATCATTAAATCGTGGTGAATATTCAGAGATTTCTCCTTCTCCTCTGCATTAGCCTGCATGGTGGTGTGCCAAAAGCTATTTGATGTGTGTGTGTGTGTGTGTGTGTGTGTGTGTGTGTGTGTGTGTGTTTAATGCTTCTGGGAACCAAGCATCATGTCTTTGGTTAGCAGTTCATGTTATCACCTTCAGGAATGAAACTTCTCAAATCAAAGAAAAATTTAAATGATGCCACTAAAATTAATCAAACACTTGATCTAATTTATGGTGGAAAATGATTCATATAACTTAATACTCTTAAAAGAAAGTGCAGGGCTATTTTTCCCATTGCTAAGATTTTAAAATCATGATTTTATGTAAATTAAAATTTGAAGACATTATAAACTCCTGCAAATAAAAAATCACAAAATAAAACAATATGGAAATCTCAACTTATTGTTAAAATTACTCTTAAATGGCTCTGGCCAGTTAACTCAATTGCTTCAAGCATCGAACCAATACACCAAGGTTGTGAGTTTAATTCCCAATCAGGGCACATACTAGTATACTGGTACAAGAAACAACCAAATAATGCATACATAAGTGAAATAACAAATTGATGTGGTTTTATTCTCTCCCTTCCTCTCTCTCTGAAATAAATTAATAAACTAATTTTTAAAAATTACTTTTAAAACCTAATCTGTATGTTCTACATATCTAGATTGAAATAGTGGATAAATATTAGAAGTACATCTTTTATGCCAAATATTTGACCTTTAGTTTTCCAAATATAAAGCACATGTATTTGCATATGTATTTAAGAAAATATAAATGGTACTAATTGCAGTGAGAATTTCAGTTACGATGTTCTTTTTTTACTGTTTTCCACCACTTATTTATTTATTTATTTATTTTTGTCTTACATATGCATCCATATCCCCACATTGCCCCCCACCCCACTCCAATAAATGCCCTCAGCCCCTGCTGTCTCTTCCCCGCATATATGCATGCATACAAGTCTTTAGGTTGATCTCTCCCCTTACCCCCACCATCCGCTACTTTCCCTCTGAGGTTTGAGCATCTGATCAATGCTTCTATCTTTCTAGATGTTTTGTTCATCAGTTTATGTTGTTCCTTATAATCCCTGAGTGAGAGCATGTGATATTTATATTTCTCTCACTGACTTATTTCACTTAGCATAATGGTCTCCAGGTCCATCCATGTGTTGCAAATGTAGGAGTTCCTTACTTTTTATAGCAGCATAGAATTCCATTGTGTGGATGTACCACATTTTTCTAATCCACTCATTTGCTGATGGTTACAAAGGCTGTTTCCAAATCTTAGCTATGGTGAATTGCGCTGCTATGAGCATAGGGGTGCATATATCCTTTCTGATTGGTGTTTCTAGTTTCTTGGGATATATTCCTAAAAGTGGAATAACTGAGTCAAACGATAGTTCCATTTTTTAATTTTTTGAGGAAACCCCATACTGTTCTCCACAGTGGCTGCACCAGTCTGCATTCCCACCAGCAGTGTATGAGGGTTCCTTTTTCTGCCAGCACTTGATATTTGTTGAATTGTTGATGATAGATATTCTGACAGGTGTGAGAAGGTACCACATTGTCGTTCTGATTTGCATCACTCTTATAATTAGTGACTTTGAGCATGTTGGCTTCATAGAAAGAGTTTGGAAGTAACTTGAATTTTTTTGGAATAATCTGAGAAGGAATGGTTTTAGTTCTTCTTTGAATGTTCAGTAAAATTCCCTGTAAAGCCATCTGGTCCATGGCTCTTGTTTGCTGGAAGCTTTTCGATTACTGTTTCAATTTCATCCGTCGTTATAGGCCTATTCAGTGTATTTTTTTTAAAATCTTCCTGGTTGTGTTTTAGAAGGTTGTATTTTTCTAGGAATATGTCCATTTCATTGAGGTTGTCCAGTTTGTTGGAGTAGAGTTGTTCATAGAATTTTTTATAATCCTTTGTGTATCTATGTGGTCAGTTGTTACTTCACCTCTTTCATTTCTGATTTTGTTTATTTCAGCCCTCTCTCTTTGTTTTTTGGTGAGTCTGGCTATAGGTTCATCAATATTGTTTATTCTTTCGATGAATCAGCTCTTGGTTCCCTTGATCTTATGTATTGTTACTTTAGTCTCTATGTCATGTATTTTTACTCTGATCATTATCATCTCATTTGTTCTGGTTACTATGGGCTTTTCTTGTTGCTCTCTTTCTAATTCTTTAATTTGCAAGGTGATATAATTTATTACCATTTTTTCTTGTTATCTGAGGTTGCCCTGTGGAGCTATGAACTTATCTATCTGGACTGCTTTCATTGTATCCTCTAGATTTTGGATTATTGTGTTTTCATTGTCATTTGTTTCCAGGATGCTTTTATATTTTTAAAATATATTTTATTGATTTTGTATAGAGGGGAAGGGAGAGGGATAGAGAGTTAGAAACATCGATGAGAGAGAAACATTGATCAGCTGCCTCCTGCACACCCCCTACTGGGGATGTGCCAGCAACCAAGGTACATGCCCTTGACCGGAATCAAACCTGGGACCTCTCAGTCCACAGACCGATGCTCTATTCACTGAGCCAAACTGGTTTCGGCTCCAGAATGCTTTTATTTTATTCTTTGATCTCTTTGTCAACCCAATCATTGTTTAATAGTATGTTATTCAGCTTCTAAGTGTTTGATTTTTTTTCACTTTTTATTGTATTTGATTTCTAGTTTTATGCCATTATGATCTGAGAAGATGCTTATTATGATTTCTATCTTCTTGAATTTGAAGAGACTTTACCTTTGTCCTAATATGTAATCTATCTTCAAAAATATTCCATGTGCACTGGAGAAGAAAGTACATTCAGTAGCTTTGGGGTGAAATGTTCTGAAGATGTCAATTCCATCTAGTCTAGGGAGTCATTTAGGATTGCTGTTTCTTTTGATGATTTTTTGTTTAGAGGATTTATCCATTGGGTTTAGTGGGGTATTAAAGTCCTCTACTATGATTGTATTGTTATCAATCTTTCTATTGATATCTTCCAGAAGTTGTTTTATGTATTTGGGCATGCTTATATTGGGTGCATATATGTTTACCCGAGTTATATCCTCTTGTTGAATTGCTCCCTTTAGTATTATAAGGTGGCCTTCCTAGTCTCTTGTTATGGCCTTCACTTTGAAGTCTATTTTGTCGGATATAAGTATTGCAACCCCAGCTTTTTTTCTCAACTCCATTTCCCTGAATTTTTTTTCCATCCCTTCACTATTAGTCTGTGTGAATTTTTTGTTCTGAGGTGCAGACACCATGTATATGTGTCATGTTTTTCTACCCATTCAGCTACCCTATGTATTTTGATTGGAGAATTTAGTCCATTTATATTTAATGTTATTATTGATAAGTACTTATTTGTCATAATTTTTATTCATTATATTTGTATTCCTTCTTGTCTTTCTGTTTCTTCTTTTTACAGCAGTCCCTTTAGCATTTCTTGCATTGCTGGCTTGGTGGCAATAAACTCTCTTAGCCCTTTTTTGTCTGTGAAGCTCCTGATTTCACCTTCAGTTTTGAATGATAGCCTTGCTGGGTTTAGTATTCTTGTGTTCAGTCCCTAGCTTTGAATCACTTGTATATTTCATTCCATTCCCTACTGGCTGGGTGTGTTTCCATTGAGAAATCCATTGATATTCTAATGGGAATTCCCTTAAAGGTAATTCTCTCTCTGGCAGTAGGCTCAGGGGACTTTTGCGGTTGATCGGTGTGACTAAAGTGACTGGAGGTCAGCAGCTGAGGAGGGACAAGTTCAAGTTTCTGCTGGGAGGCCTTGAATCCATAGTTGGATATAAGTGTGCCTAATGGCAGCTCAAAGAGGCACCCAGGAGTCGCCTGCTGGGGCAGTGTCCTCAGGGAGTCTATGTGCTAAAACCACATGACATGGTGTCTGATGTCTGTGGGTAGGGAGCTGGGAAGGAGGGGGAAGTTGAAATTTCTATTACTGGGGCTGTGTGCCCTTGTTTGGATATGACCATGCCGAGCTGGGGCACAAGGAGGCACCCAGGAGCTGCCTATAGGACCAGTGATCTCAGTAGTACTGCATGCTGGAAAAGGCACAACTGTGGTGTCCAGATCAGCAGCCAGGGAGGGGGATGTCCCAATTTTTGCTGCCTTGTGCCCTTGGTTGAAATTGCGTGTGCCCAGTGGAAGCTCACAGAGGGTGGTGGGGCTCAGAAGGCCTGTACTCTGGAAAGGCGTGACTGTGGTGTCCTGAGGTTGGCACTTGTGGAGTGGGAAGACTTAGTTTTTGGTGCCAAGGCCTTGTGCCCTTAGTTGGATTTGCACACGCCCAGCAGCAGCACACAGAGGCACCCAGGAGTTGTTTGCCACTGTGGCACACTCAGCGTGGCTCTTATGTTGAAGCTGAGGTGTCTATTGGAAGACATCTAGAAGGTGGTACAGTCCAAATTTCTATTGCTGGGGCTGTGCAACCTTATTTGGATACAAGTGTGCCCTGCAAGGGCTCACAGGAGCACCCAGCAGCCTCCTTTGGGGTGACGGTCTCAGGAGGCCTGCACTCTAAAAAAGCACAACTGTGGTATCTGGAGGTCAGCAACTGTGAATTGGGTACACTCAGTTTTTGGTGCTGTTGCCCTTGGTTGAATTTGCGTGTGCCCAGTGGTGGCTCATAGAGGTACCCCACCGCTGTTTGCCAGAGCAGTGCACTCAGAGAGGCCCTCGCGCAGAAGCTGCATGACTGAGTTGTCTCTGGATAGGCAGCCAGGAGTGGGTTAAATCCGAATTTCTACTACCTGGTGCCCTCGGTTGGGTTTGTGCGCCCCCAGTGGTGGATCATAGAGGCCCCTGGGAGCCATTTACCAGGGTGGTGCACTCAGCGTGGCCCCATATTGAAATTGTGTGACCAAGGAGTCTGTGGGCAGGAATCTGGAAATGGGGGACTCCGGATGTCTATTGCTGGGGCAGTGAGCCCTTGTTTGGACAAGAGCATGCCCAGTGGGGGCTCACAGAGGCACCTAAGAGCTCTCAGGAGGCCTGTGCACTGGCAAAGCACAGCTGTGGTATCTAGAGGTTGGCAGCTGTGAAGTAGGAAAACTCAGTTTTTGCTGCTATGTTTTTGGTTGAATTTGCAAGCGCCTAATGGTGGCTCATAGGCGTACCCCGAGGCCAAGTATCAGGGCGGTTCACTCAGAGAAGCCCTTGCACTTACGCCTGTGACTGAGGTGTCTGAGGGTTGGCAGCTGGGAGTGAGGGAAGTCCATTGCTGGGGGCCTTATGTCCTTGGTTGGGCTCACTTGCATCCAGTGGTGACACACTCAGGCACTTAGAGAGGCCCTGGGGCTGAAGCCTCACAGTTGAGATGACTGTGGGCAGGTATCCCGAAAGTAGGAATCCAGAATTTCTTTTTTTTTAAATATATTTTATTGATATTTTACAGAGAGGAAGGGAGAGGGATAGAGAGTCAGAAACATCGATGAGAGAGAGACATCGATCAGCCGCCTCCTGCACGCCCCCCACCGGGAATGTGCCCGCAACCATGATACATGCCCTTGACCGGAATCGAACCTGGGACCTTTCAGTCCACAGGCCGACACTCTATCCACTGAGCCAAACCGGTTTTGGCAGGAATCCAGAATTTCTACTGCAGGGACCTGTGTGCCCAGCAGGGGGCACACAGAGGCACCCAAGATCTGCTTTTGTGGCCTTAGGCTGAGAGGGCCTGCATGCAGGCAGAGCATGATTGTGGTGTCCAGATATCAGCCCCGCCCCGCTGTGCCCTTGGTTGAATTCGTGCATGCCTAGGGGTGGCTCCAAGGGGTACCCTGGGGCTGATTGCCAGGGCAGCGCACCCAAGCACTCAGTCAGGCCCTTGTGCTGAAGCCACGTGACTGAGGTGTCTCTGGAAAGGCAGCCGGAAATGAGGTAAGTCGCTATTTCTACTGCTAGGGGCCTGATGCCCTTGGTTGCATTTGTGCAGCCAAGTGGCAGTGCACTCAGGCACCCAGAGGAGACCTGGTGCTGAATCTGCATGGCCTAGGTGGCTGTGGGGAGGTATCCAGGAAGGGGAAACCCAGAATTTCTACTGCCAGGGCAGTGGGCCCTTGTTTGGGTCAGAGTGTGCCTCTTGGTGGCACTCACTAGTGGCCTGTGGAGTGGTGGGCTCAGGCAGCCTGTGAGCTTGAAAAGCATGACTGTGGCACTGGAGAAACACAACTGTGGCATCAGGAGTGCAGCTGCTGGGGGTG
>PVJN01032888.1:0-23829 GCA_004026805.1 Lasiurus borealis | reverse complement strand
TAATACATATAACTAAAAAAAAAAAAAAAGAAAAGAAGGGCTAAAATTTTTACAGACAAGGTAAGATAATTGCTTATATAAAAAAACACATAAAAGTAACATAAACAATTTTGTAATGAAGGTGAATATAAACCAAGATCACTGGATAAAGATTAGTTCATCATAGGATGCCTAGAAAATATTAAAATAAAATACCATTCACAATGAACTGTGAAGAAATTAACAATAAGTACATAAGATGTTGATGGGTAAAAGAGAAATTATATTTAAAAACATAAAGGAAGTTCTGAAAAACTGCAGAAGTCTTGCCTACTCTTGAATGAATGTAAAGACATGTAGAATGAAGACTTCCAGGTCAATTAAAAAATTTACAAGTGAAAGGTTTATTACAATTATCTTCATGACCTAGCAGTTACTAAAAACTATTAAAAATTTAAGGTAAAACTGATTAGGCCAAAATTGACAATTTTGATTACACAGATTTTAAGAAATTCTGTTTAAGGTGTCATGCAATGGGTGAAGTTAATAGATGATTATAAAAAAAAAATCAAGGGATTAAATGTCTAAAACATATAAGAAATGCCTATAAATATACTAGAAAATTACTGAAACCCAAGGGAAATTATATAAAATATGTGAACAGATAATTTTCAGAAGATATCATCATTACTAATCAGATACATGAGAACTAATACAATCTTATGTCACTTTACATATATCAGAAAGGTAAATATTAACAAGCTGGATAATCCTTAGTGTTAGCCATGATGTGAGAAGAAATAGGCACACATAGAGATTAAAAACATAGTCCTGGGGAAATGTAGAATACAGAATGAAGTCTAGCATATCATTTATTTAAGTTAAAAATACACATGTAAGAATCATCTTTTATAAAAACACATTAAAACAATATACATCAAAGAAATTACTGTGGGATTAGGGAATGAGAATTAGAAATGGGTATAATAAATACCTACACATATGCATCATACATATATGTGTAAAAGAAAATAGGGCCTTGTATAGGCTAATGTTGATACACTTACATAAAATAAGATGCACTAATAAAACACTGGGTCTTTTTTTCCCTTCTAGCGAGGTAACAAGTATATGAAAAGAAACAATGAAATTCATAGCCACTAAAAAAAGGGTTAGAATAAAAAGGGAACTAAAGAATACTTTATAAAAGGCAGAAAAGGCATGTGAAAGAACAAATTAAAATGCCTGGTAATTTGAAAGTCCAAAATAAAATAGTAGTAACATATCAAAACATTTAAGAATAATACATATATATGGACTAAATGCTCCTGATAAAGATTTTCAGAAATGAAAATAAATCCAAGTATATGTTGCTTATTAGAGACATACCTCAGACTTGTTAGATATAAAATTGAATGTAAAAGGAGGGAAAAAAGAGAAATATTAGGCAAAATCACTACCAAATGAAAGTTGGTGTAGTTTTTAAAACATGTTTATTAAGATTAACGGGCATACAATAAACTGCATATATTGAAAGTGTGTAATTTTATAAATTTTGACATATGTATATGCCCATTAAACAATCATCATAATCAAGATGGTGAACCTGCAAAGTTTCTTTATGCCCCATTTTAATGTCTTCTTCTAGCCCTTTCATCACCAGGCAATCATTGACTGAGTTGTTGCTATAGATTAACCTGCATTTTTCTAGAATTTTCTATACAATGTAAGTATATATTGTATGTTCCTTTTGTGTGTGGCTTCTTTCACTTGGCAGTTATTTTCAATATTCAAATATTATTGTTGGAATTAATTTTTTAAAATATATTTTTATTGGCTTTTTACAGAGAGGAAGGGAGAGATATAGAGAGTTAGAAACATTGATGAGAGAGAGACATCCATCAGTTGCCTCTTGCACGCTCCCTACTGGGGATGTGCCCACAACCAAGGTACATGCCCTTAACCGGAATCGAACCTGGGACTTTCAGTCCACAGACCAATGCTCTATCCACTGAGCCAAACCAGTTTTGGCAGAATTAATTTATTTTTATTGCTAAATAGAATGCCAGTATAATTTAGAGCACAATTTGTCTAGTCATTTACCTGTGCATGATATTTGGGTGTTTCCAGTTTTGGCAATCCTATTTAATAAGAGAGTAATATGCAAATTAACTATCGCTCTGCTATACCCACAAGTCATGAACACCCACCAGCCAATCAGGAGCAAGTATGCAAATTAATCCTAATCAATATGGCTATGGCCACTGAATGAGTAGGAGGAAGGCTTTGGTTTCCCTGGTGATGGAGGAAGCCAAGCTTTCCACACACCCTGGCTGGCCCAGGCCTCCACTCAAGGGTACAAAGTTTCAATTATAGAAGATAAATAAATCCCAACAGAAATGGTGGCAGCCATGGAGCTGGAGAGAGGAGGAGGCTAGGGTTGCCCCCAGTGATGGAGGAAGCCAAAGTTCTGCAGCCTTGTCTTGGCCTCCACTTAAGGCTACAAAGTTTCATTTATAGAAGATAAATAAATCCCAACAGAAATGGCTGCCACCATGGAGCAAGCAGGAGGCTTGACTCTGCTCCAGGCTATAAAGTTTCTATTATAGAAGATAAATATATCCTATATCCCAGGGCCTCTGCTTGGGTTGCTAGGGGGTGTGGCTGGCCTGCAAACCACCATAGGCCCCTTGCCCAGGCCACCCAAGAAAACCCCCATCCTGATGAGGGACACCCTTCAAGGCAAACCAGCTGGTGCCCACCTATGCACCAGGCCTCTATCCTATCTAATAAAAGAGTAATATGCAGATTGACCATCACTCCAACACATAAGATGGCTGCCCCCATGTGGACACAAGATGGCCACCACAAGATGGCCAATAGGGGAGGGCAGTTGGCAGGGACCAGACCTGCAAGGGAGAGTAGTTGGGGTGATCAAGCCTGTGGAGGAGGACAGTTAGGGGTGACCAGGCCTGCAGGGAAGGGCAGTTAGGCATCAATCAGGCCAGCAGGGGAGTGATTAGGGGGCGATCAGGCTGGCAGGCAGAAGCAGTTAGGGACAATCAGGAAGGCAGGAAGGCAAGCAGTTGGGAGCCAGCAGTCCGGCATCAGGCAGTCGGACATCCCTTGAGGGGTCCCAGATTGGAGAGGGTGCAGGCTGGGCTGAGGGACAGCCCTCCCCATACTGAATTTTGTGCAACTTGCCTCTAGTTACATATAAAATTGCTAAGAAGATTTATGTATAACATTTTGTATGGATATATATACTTCCATATATACTTTGGGTAAATGCCTAAGAGTGGGATAGCTGGGATGTAGGTAGATGAATGTTTAACAGTTTATGAAACTGAAACACTATTTTATAAAATGCTTGCATAACTTACATTCCCAACACATGTATGAAAGTTACAGTTTCTCCATATTTAGTTATTTAATTTTAGTCATTCTAATAAGTAGGTAAAGATATCCTACCTTTTGTGGTTTTAATTTTCATTTCCCCAAGAACTAATTATGTTGAGCACTTTTTCATGTGCTTATCTGCTATCTACATATTTTCTTTTGTCAAGTGTCTCTTCAAATCTTTTGCTATATTTTAAAAATTGAGTTGTTTTATTATTATTATTGAGTTTTGAGAGTTTGTATATATTTGGATATATGTTTGTATATATGTTTTATAAATATTTTCTCCCAGTCTATGGCTCTTTTTTAATTGTCTTAAGTATATTTTTTAAAAATAGATTTTGAAACATTTGACAAAAACCAATTTATCAACTTTCTTTTGTGTACTATGCTTTTGGTGATATATTTAGTACATCTCTCCCTCCCTTTCTCTCTTTTTTCATTTCCTTCCTTCCTTCCTTCCTTCCTTCCTTCCTTCCTTCCTTCCTCTCTTCCTTTCTTTTCTTCCTTTTTTCCTGCCTTCCCACCTATAGAAAAGTTTAAGAACAAATTTAATTTCTTTCATAACAGGATTATCAGAATATCTATTTCTTCTTAAAAGCTTCAGTGATTAGTACCTTTCAAAATTTTACATTTCATCTATGTTGCTGAATTAATTGGCATTGAGGTGTTCATAATATTGCCTGTAATCCTTTTTATATCTGTAGAATCTGTAGTGATGTCACCTCTGTAATTTATTTCTTATTCTTTTTTCTTTATAAGTCTGGATAGAATTTTATCATTTTTATTGATCCCAAAGAACCAGGCTTTGGCATCATTGACTTTTTGTTTTTCTAATGTTATTTTATCTATTTCTGCTCTGATCTTTATCATTTTCTTCCTTCAGATTACTTTGGATTTAAAATGCTCTTCTTTACATTTTAAGTTAGAAGCTGAAGCCAATTATTTAAAACTTTTTCTTCTTTTCTAATATATGTTTTTAGTATTACAATTTTCCCCAAAGTATGTTTTTATTGGTATGCCATAAATGTTGATATTTTGTGTTTTTACTTCATTTAGTTCAAAATATATCCTTCCTCTCAATTTCCTCTTGACCTACAGGTAACTTGGTGTGTGTGATTTAAATTCCAAATATTTTAGAATTATCAAAAAAGCTTTTTGTTGATATTTCTAACTTAATTTTATTTTAGTTAGAGGATATACTTTGTATGATTTGAATCTCTTAACTTTATTGGAGACATATTATGTGGCCCACAACATTATTTATCTTGGCAAATCTTCTGGTACATTTGAAGAAAATATTTATTTTTCTCTTGTTAGGTCATTTTCATTGATAATGCTGTTCAAATCTCTTATATCCTTTATTATTTTTTTTCACACGTTTTTATTTATTTGAGAAAGAGAGGAAGGGAGAGGGATATAAACATAAAAACATTGTTGAGAGACAAACATCAATCGGCCCCCTGCATGCCCCTTACTGGGGATCATGCCTGCACCCCGGGCATGTTCCCTGACCAGGAATTGAACCAGTGACCTCTTGGTTCATGGGTCAGTGATCAACTACTGAGCCATGCTGGCTGGGCTCCTTTCTTATTTTTTATTGACTTTTCCTAACAATTACCTTAAGAAAGTTATTGACATCTCCTACTATGTTTGTGAATTTGTATGTTTCTTTGTAATTCTACTGATTTTCTGCTTCATGTAATTTGAAGCTCTGTTACCAGTATTGTTATATTATCTTAATAAATTGTGAACCATTGTGAAATAAACCTCTTTATTCTGTGAATCACTATGAAATAAACCTTAATATTCTTGTCTCTGAAATCTACTTTGTTTTGTATCAATAGAGCTACTCCAGCCTTCTTTTGAATAGTGTTAGCATGGTGCATCTTTTTCCACCCTTCTACTCTGTACATAAGATATTGTCACCTTAAGAGTACATTTCTACTAGGTGGAGGGAGGATTAAAGGGGGTATGGAAACATCAGCTATAGTGTCAACAATAAAAAGAAAAAAAAAAGAAAAAAGTGCATTTTTATAGGCAACTTAGAATTGTTCTTGTTTTTTAACTTCTCAAGTTATTACATTTATTGACTAGAGAAATAAATAGACAATAGATTCTAATTTATATAAACTTTTCTTTTTTAAAAAACCCTTTAAGAAAACCCAAAGAGGAAATTCACATTTACAAAGCAGTTATCCTAGACAGGAATTTGCATTACAAAAGGTATCACTATATAGCTCAGCCTCTTGTTTTTTATAATCCTGACAATTTGCCTTTAAATTGCCATTTTTTGTACTATTTACATTTTGTGTAAATATTAATATATTAGAGCTAAATTTATTGTTGTATTAATCTTAAAATTTGTTGCATTATTTATTTTCTCTTTTTGTGTTCATGAGAACATAGTTTTTTATTATATTTTATCATTTCTTAATGCTTTCCTACTATAGTGTTTATAAAATGATATTTAATTTAGCACAGTCTACCTTCAAATAATATACTATTTCATATATAGTGCAAGAACTTCTGGTATAATAGAATTACTAACATTTAAAATAAACTATAAGACCCTGTTTAAAGAAAGCATATAGGAGGTTGTTTGGAAAATGAGGTGTGTGGTATTTGCTTGTTTGTTTGTTTTTGGCGGGGGTTTTTTGTTTGATTATTTTTAAGGAGTGAAATGCCATTCTGTCACTAGACTTTTCCAAAAAAAATTCAAAATAAAAAATACATATACTATAAGAAAAATAAATATTATTTAGAATAAATAAGGTCATATCATCAAAACTAAGCAATATACCAAGAAATGCAAAATTCAAAATATCAAGAAATTGCTGCCATAGAGTCTAAGTTCCACAATACAATAACTTTTAAGAATTATTGACAAAAAACAACCTCATAGAATCACCCAAAATATTGGTATGTAATCTGGAAATTTGAGGAGAGAGACAGATGTTTGAGGATCAAAAGATTAGTATTAAGGATATACAAAAAAAAAATGTGTAAATTTGTATTAAAACCATATAGGAAAATTAGAGGCCTGGTGCACGAAATTCATATATGGTGAGGGGGGGAGTTGTCCCTCAGCCCAGCCTGCATCCTCTCCAATCTGGGACCCCTCAAGGGATGTCCAACCACCCAGTTAGGCCAGATCCCAGTGGGATCGGATGTAAACGGGTGGTTGGACATCCATCTCACAATCCAGGACTGCTGGCTCTCAACTGCTCACCTGCCTCTGCCTGATTGCCCCTAACTGCTTCTGCCTTCCAGCCTGATCACCCTTTAACCACTACCCTGCCAGCCTGATTGAAGCCTAACTGATCCCTAGCCAGCCTGATTGCCCCTAACTGCCCTCCCCTGTTAGCCTGGTCATCCATAACTGCCCTCCCCCGCCAGTCTGGTCGCCCCTAACTGCCCTGCCCTGAAGGCCTGGCCTCCCCCAACTACCCCTCTCTGCTGGCCTGACAACCCTAACTGCCCATAATTGCCCTCCCCTGCTGGCCATCTTGAGGCGACCATCTTTTCCACATGGGGCAACCATCTTTGACCACATGGGGGTAGCCATCCTGTGTCTTGAAGTGATGGTCAATTTGTATATTACTCTTTTATTAGATAGGATAGGTACAGGATTTAGCAGACATTCATGCAAGCAGAAACCTAAATGACCAATAAATGTGAAAATATGCTCAGATTTACATTAATTAAGGAAATGCAAATTACAACAGGGATTCTATGTTGTATCTAGCAAATTTGACATGTGAAATATATAATTTTTAACACCCTCTTCTCTACAAAATGATTATTTTCAGTGACAATCATGAAATAAAGTTATATGTGATATTGAAGGCACTATATATTTCAAATTAGATATAGATATTGATTTACTGTCCCTTCTTTGGTTGATTTGTTATTCTTTATTGAACTTCAAAAATTCAATGCCATTTAATGTTAGTTCCCTGCTTCAAATTTCTTTACAAAATTTAGAATAATTATGAATGAATAGTACTGTCATTGTTTTTAGCTCTTTCATACCAGAAATAAAAGCACTACTTTTTATTCTATACGTTTATATCTACAGAATATTTTGAACTTTGATAGCAGTTTTATATAATATTATTTAACATATATAATGGCATAATAAGTTAATTTTATTTTTTAATATTTTTCTTTTTTTATTTAGAAAGGGAGGAATAACGAGAAAGAGAATGATAGGAAAATTGATGAGAGAGAAGCAGTGATTGGCTGCCTCCTGCATACCTCCTACTGGGGATTGAGCCTGCAAGCCCAGCATGTGCCCTAACCTAGGATCCAAACAGTGACCTCTTGGTTCGTAGGACAATCTTTAACTAACTAAGCCATGCCAGCCTGTCACTATGCTAGCTCTGTTTATTTCAAATATACTGTTTAAACATGAAAATATGTAGTACCACAGAGGTTGGAGATATGGTTTGTGCAGAAGCCAGTGCAAACATCCAGGCCATTATACACTTACTCTTGGAATGAAGGTGGGTAGCTGTATTCATGAGTAGTCAGGATCAACAGTATCACCCAGACTTTTCCAATTTAATTTTCATGTAAAACATGATGTATACTGAAAGACAAAAATTAAGAATGTGCCAATTCTAAGCTTAGATCATATATCATTAAATTTCAACAGTAATTGCCACAGGATAGGTTTTCTCGCCTGGAAAGCAGGGTGGATGTTGCTAATTTATTGGAAATGATCCAAAGTTGATGATTTGAATGTCTATGGATACCAGGAGCTAGGTTGATGGCTTGTCTCTGTGAGAAGAGTAGTTTCATAGCCAAAAGGGAAAGGCATAGCTGGTTATTGGGCTGTGGTGTCAGTGAGCACCTGGCTATGAAGGGAGAATAAATGAGGCTGCTCTGGCAGAGATAGCTATAAAGTAATTAGTGCATCTAAAAAGCTCTTTAGGCATTTAGTTAGGTGGGGGAGACCAGTATACTGATTCTAAAGAACACGTATTTTAAGTAGATTAAGAAAGGAATTTTTTTTTAATGTAGGAATGTATAATCAACCCTAGGACCCTGGCTGCAGCAAGATATTGTTGAGGGGAATGACTTAAAGAAACTCAAAACACTGTAGGCATATGGCTGAAAAAAACAAGGCAGCCCCATCTCCACGGGAGTATTGCTTTGTGAATAAATTTCAATTTGTGGCGCAACAAAGCATTGTGGAGGCTGTGTCCAAGCCAGAGTATGTTTTTCAGATAAGGACTTAATAAAAGCGCTACCAGTATGTGTATGCATAGGAAATAGCTATTTCTTTGCTTTAAGATATTTGAAAATAATCCTTTCTATTTAGATACTAGAGACAGATGCCAGAGCAGGCTTTGTGTGAGCACCAGTCACAGCCTTCTGTTTGAATTCTACTTCTGGGGTGTGGGGAAAAAACAGAGTAAAGGGAACCCTTTCCTGGGGGAGTTTGGGGAGCATCAGATTCAAGGGATAGGCTTGGGTACAGAGTAGAAGACATGGAGGGGAGCAGAAGGGTCAGAGCACAGTGAGAGAGATTGGAAGCAGAGCAAGGAAACGGACATCAGGGAGAAGGAAGCAAACTGAATAGCAGCTGGACACCTGCTCCCAAGAATGAGGACACAGCTGAGTTCAGTGAAGTCCCCTTAGGGATGCAGATGTCTGAGCTGTGTTATAGCTTGCCAAGGCCAACAGCATTTTGGAGAAGAGGAGGAGAACCAACAGATAGACAGATATTGGACAGGGTCCCGGAGATAGGAGGTAGATTTTTCCTCTGTTGACTCCATTTTCATCTCATCATTGTGCTTGTCATCACCCGACCTATTCTTTTTATCACCTTATTTATCCAGCAAAGCAAGCAGGGATTTTTGGTCAATTTTGTTTACTAGTATATCCCCAATACCTAATGGAATAGTGCCTGACATTTGTTGCATAAATAAATAAACACTGCACTAACAGGAGATATCTAATGGCTTAGCCGGGATAGAGGCTGACCTACTAGTAAGTCAAGGATTAGAACAGAAAATTACAACATACTTGCCAATCTAATTTAATATACTGGTATCGTGGTACAGATTTGGTTCATTTTCTAATAAAAGCAAGCTGAGAATTGTATAGAAGTAGGTCTAGGGAATAGGCCAACACCCACTGCTGTTCCTTCTCCTTCCTGGAGGTATTTCTTCAGAAAGAAAACTTGGATTAAATCCAACAAATGCTTCTTTTTTTTTTTTTTTAGGTCTTCTGATGTTTTGGTACCCTTGGAGGATGATTATGGGGACACCAATGAGAAAATTCCAAACCCTAATATTATCTCATCTACTGGCCTGCAATTCATTACATTAATAGGGAGTTTGTCCACAAAAAAATGTATATAGTTGATAGATGGAAATGTAGTTCACTTCAATATAGTTCACTCCTACTTTCTCTCCCTCTTCTCCCTAAATAATAGCAGACATGGGCAGAGCCTGAACGCAATGTTCTGAGGTGACCCCATATTGTTTTGAGGCAAACAACTAAACCAGGTCATTCCAGTTAAAATGAGAAAAACTCTCCTACAAAATGCAAGAGGCATATTTAACAGAAATATAAGAAAATCTAAGAAAACCTCAGAGTTGTTTGTATTTTGCATGGCAGTGAAGGATATTTTGTTGTTTTGTCTTCTCCATATTCCTAACAAATAATCTCAAATTAGGCAGTAAATAGGCAAAATAAATCATAAAGAGTTTAAGAAGGGGGGGAGAGACCATATTAATGGCACAAGATGTTATAGGGCTTCGCCATCTTAGTATCTGTATTGAAGCAGCAACAGTCTCCAGGGTTTGACTATTCCTTTGACTTTGAATCTTAGGGATGCAGATTAACTGGGCAGGGTGTCCAATATATGCAAGCAATAGTAGTGAAATAATTAGAATCAGCAAGATACAAACCCAAGTTCTAGCTCTGCCCACTCAATAGCTATATGGCCTCAGGTAAGTTACATAGGCACTCTGGATAATAATAAAAAATTATCTTTATTTGATAATTTAAGATTTTGCACCAATTGCCCTTTAAGGCTCTCTCTTTCCCCAGTGAAGAGAACATTATCCTATGTATAAGCCCTATTTTCCTGCAAGAAAATTAAATGATAATTTAAAGTAAGTAAGATGCAGATAAAAAAAAAATAGTAAATGTTGGAGTCACAGACCTGAATTCAAATTCTGACTCTAATTCTTCCTAGATGGGTCATCTTTATTGCTGAATAGGATAGCCATACTATCTAATTCACATGATGATTGTAAGGACCTACTGAAATCAAATGCACTGTCACAAATGAAAGTACCTAGCACAGGAGTTGAAATAATGAAGGGGCTTAATGCATAGACAAGGACCAAGTTGTCAAGGAGATGGGGTTTTTCTGGCAAAGGCCCCCTGAGCAGAATGACTCCACTGTGACTGCTGCTCCCAAGCCAGGGGCTGGCTGATGCTGGCCTGGTTCAGAGCATATATGTGGCATGCCCTGCAGGAGAGGAGCACTCCAGAGAAACTTCTCTGAGACCTCTGGCCAGGGACTATCAAAGAGCAATATATATGCTAATGATATGCTAAGGCCACTCAACTGCTCACTATGCCATGGCACTGACCACCAAGGGCTGACAGTCGACCTGTTGACCAGTCTATGACATACACTGACCACCAGAGGGCTCTGATTGGTAGGTTAGCTTGCTAATAGGTTCTGGATGACCAAGACTGAACAAGATGGGTCAGACACACCCTGGAGCCCTCCCGCAAGCCCTCCCTGATGGCCGACCTCCTGTGTCCCTCCCCTGCCTTGATTTTGCACCAGTGGAGTCCCTTGGCCTGGCCTGCACCCTCTTGCAATCTGGGACCCCTTGGAGGAAGTCCAAGAGCCAGTTTCAGCCTGATCCCGCATGCCAGGCCAATGTACCCCACTAGTGCACGAATTTGTGCTCCAGGCCTCTAGTCTTTAAATAACTCTCCAACATATAAGAATGTGTTCTGGGGGGGAGAAATGTTGGCAGGGAAAGAAAGGTAAAGGTGAAGAAGAGAGAGACAGGAAAAGCATCTTTGAGATAATATTGAATAAAAAATGGAATTCAGAGAAGTAAATTTCTATCAAGAACCATTTGAGAAACATGATGTCAATTGGCCATGTCTTGTTTTGTCTCTTGTTCAATCGAAAAGTTGATCAGATCACTGCTTCTGTCTAATGGAAAATAAGATATACACCTGAGGAAAAAAGAGCAGCCCACTGGTTAGTGAAATGTTTTTGAATGGGGATTTGATTTCAATTAGTTTATCTTGTGGTGCTTCAGGGTGAGTATATGCCTCCCCCTATCATGAACAGGTCTCCCCTCAGCTACTGTGCATGACTAATACTTGAGGCCAGGGTCTGGTCTGTAGAATGCTAACTCAGTTTCACATTGACAACTTTAAGACTTCCAGGCAAATGAATACTCATGTGCACGCAAGGGTTGGATATGCACCCGAGTGCTCCATAAATGAAGGTTAAAGCATTGTGGAAAGATTGATGCTTATAACCTTGAAGTCAAGGGTATTCGAAACTAAGCCCCAAAGAGCTATGGTGAATCACAGAGGCAGCACAGGATTAAGATGCAGGAGAGAACCCTCACCCAGGAATACAAAACTGCACTTTCAGCGTAGGCATCTTGGGAAAAATGTATGCTGGAATGAGATGATCCCAGCTCATTCTCCACACATCCCAGCAAATAGGAAATACATTCACCCACGTGGAGACTTGTCCTGGAGGTGGCAGGTAGCTGGATGCATGGAGTTGCAAGTGGAGATCACTTTTCAGTCTTACAATTCAGGACATTGGCAAGAGTAGACAGTAATATTTTCTTCTCTTTTCTAGAAATGCTTTTCTTTTTAAACAAAGCTTCTATTAATCAGAACTTCAGATCATACATGGCAATCAGTTGAAACTGTATAGAGCATCTGCAGTAATTCATCTACTATAAAGTCCTTCACAAGTGGATTGCACTGCACATACATACGTACTTTTCAAAGCATTCAAAAGCCATTAGGATGTTCTCAACTCCTATCTGATCATCTGAGGGTCATTGACTCGATGTGATCATCCAAAATTAGTTGGGCTACCAGCAGGGGGACTTCTGATTAGAAATAAAGAGGTTCCTCTGAATGAGGGCTGTGTATCCTGGAAACAGTTGTTGAGGAAGATCTGAGCAAACTTCATAATCAGAATCAGGAACGTTGCCACAATGTACCAGGTATTTCACATATAGTCGTTATATCATTTAAGTCTCACAAAACCAAATAAAGATTTAAATATTCTTCACTTGAGATTGGGAAACTGAGGCTAAACAGTTAAGTGTTTGCCCAGAGTAGTACAACAAAAGCCGGAATTATTATTTGAACCCAAGCCCATGTCCAAACCCCAGGTGTTCCCAGCCCCACACACCATGTCACAGCGCCTCTCTAAATAGTTGGATGTCTGTTTCCCAAAAGATTTTAGGACAGGCCTGCCTGGAGGCTGGAGGCATGCCCGATAAACATTTTTGATCCTATCTACTTTGTAAGTCTCTTTCTAGATGGTGATGCAAGTAGCTCTGTTGGATGAAAGTATTCAGCCAAATACTGATGGGTGCTCCTTGAAAACAGGTGGGGAGCTGGAGAAGCTGGCCAGGTGGAAACCAGATAAAGCAAAGTCATATCTAAATGAGTGTGTATTCAAGTGGCAAGAAGAACATAGTGAATAAACATTTATCCAGATTTACTCATTTCTAGGGAGTGCAGTGAGAGCCCAGGGAAAGTCAGCTACAGGCAGTATTGGGGATGCAAGTGCCTTGGTTTTATTACCTGCTTTTTTCTAATATTTAAACTACTCTTGGTCACCTTCCCGGACTATTTAGAGCTCCCCAGCTAAGCGTTCTTCTTTCCCCCACTTAGAATCAATACAATAGCCCCGGTGCTAATCTTTGCATTGCTGATTTATAACTCATTTAATTGAGGATTAGAAAGCATAAATAATATAGAAAACTAATTCAAACTCAAGGCATCTGATGTTAGGGCCATGGTTTAGTCATTACATCTAGTAGTGGCTTCCTCAGCTGTGATGAACTGACTGTCACAAAAGACTAACTCCATACAGGGGTCAAGTCAAATCGCTCTTTCTGCCTTGGCAACTTGATCTTTAAAAGACTACCAGTTAAAACACAAGCATGAAACTCAAAATGAACTACAGACTTAGAGGAAAAAGAAAATCTTTGTGACCTTGGATTAAATAAAAATTCGTTAGAGATGGCATCAAAAGCATGATATATGGCCCTAGCTGGTGTGGCTCAGTTAATTGGACTATCATCCTGTACACCAAGAGGTAGTAGGTTTGATTCCTAACCAAAAGCACACACTCAGGTTGCAGGTTCGATCCCAGGTTGGAGCATGTGTGAAGGCAACCTATCAATGTTTCTCTCTCACATTGATGTCTCTCTCTCTCTCTCTCTCTCTCTCTCTCTCTCTCTCTCTTTTTCTTCCTCTTAAAATCAATAATTTAAGAAAAGCATGATCTGTGAAAGAAAACATTGGTAAATCAGAGACCTTATGAAAATTGAAAGCTTCTGTTCTTCATGAAATACTGTTAAAAGAATGAAAACATAATCCACATGATAGGAAAAAATATTTGCAAAACATGAAGATTTTTGAAGCCAAGAATATATAAAATCTTTCCAACTCAATAATAAGAAAACAAACTACTCAATAAATAATGGGTAAAACATTTTAAAACTTTATCAACAAGCTATGCAGATGGCAAATAAGCAGATAAGATGCTTAACATCATTAGTCATTAGGGAAAATAAAATTAAAACCACAGCTGTACAATATACACAGCTATAAAATAATTAAAATCTAAACCGGGGGGAGAACTGACCATTCCAGGTGCAGATCCCCTAAAACCCACATACATCACTGGTGGGAATGCAAACTGATACACCTATTGTGGAAAACGATTTCACAACTTCTTGTGGAAGTAAACACACACTCATCGGAGGACCCAGCAAGTGCACCCTTAGGCATTTATCTAAGAAAAATCAAAACCTCAGTTAACGCAAAAAAATTTATGTGTGAATATTTATAGCAGCATTATTCTTAATGTCCTCAAACTTGAAAGGAACCAAACACCTTTTAACTGGTACATAAACTAGAATACTTGCATGCACTAGACTACAATTCAGCATAAAAAAGAACAAACTACTGACACATGCAACAACATAGATAAATCTCACAAGCATCATGCTAAGAAAAAGGAGAAAAGATTGACAAACTAAATGTGTTGTAATTCTAATTATTTGCCATTCTGGGAAAGGCAAACCTAGAGGGGCAGAGAACAGGCCAGTGGTTGGTGGGCCTGAGTCGGGGGGGAGGCATTGACTACAAAGGGGAATGGGGGAATTTTCATTTTTATGAAAATGTTCATTATCTTGATTGTGATGGTTGGTTAAAGAGATATCTATATATATAAAAGCCTAAGAGAGTGGCCGACTGGCTGACTGGATGGTAGCTATGATGTGCACTGATGCAGGAGTGGAAACCACAGTCATGGAAACATGGGACAGACTGATGAATCTCAGAGGGATGGGTGGGAAAGGGCAGGAAGAGATTACCCAAAGATCTTATATGCACACTAGAGGCCCAGTGCATGGATTCCTGCACCAGGGAGTCCTTTAGCCTTGCCTGCAGGGATCAGGCCAAAACTGGCTTTCTGACATCCCCTGAGGGGTCCTGGATTGCGAGAGGGTGCAGGCTAGGCCAAGGGACCCTACTGGTGCATGAATCCATGAATCCATGCACTAGGTCTCTAGTTAGATTATAAAACAGTAGACAAAAAGTGAATTTCACTTCAGTATGAAAAGAAAAAGAGAGAAAAGGAGAAACAGGAAATGGAGGAGGAGGAGGAGGAAGAGGAGGAGGAGAAGGAGTGGGAGAAAGAGGAGGAGGAGGAGAAGGATGAGGAGAATCAGCAGCATGGAACAGAGAAGTGTTCTGAACAGAATGAGATATCATCTCAGGTTAGCTTTGGAGCTGGTCTGGGTGGCAGCTGAGCAGCACTGCACATGTATGGAGTAGGCTTCTTCTTCTCACCATGATTTCCCTTTGTTTCACTCCCAAAGTCTTAATTCATTTAGGTTGCCAATGAAGGGAATTTCAGAGAAAATGTAGAAAAAAAGAAACTGATTCAGGGCATTAGTGCTTCACTCCCTGAATTAATGGCCGGTTGTGGAGGGGAGAGCTATAGCCTCCCTGACATTTGCTCTATAGGTGAAGCTGGGGTTTCTAGGACCTGCACTGGCATGAGGAAGAAATGATGTCCATGGGCCTGGCCTCATAGAGTCCCTATAACTTAAACAATAACCTCTAAATGATCCAGCTTCTATGCTAGGTAAATTCCATTCTTTTTCCTTTATAGCTTTTGCCTTTTCTATTTAAAGGGTATTTGGTAGTTTTTCCTTCCCAGTTACTGTGTGAAAAGGGGACCAAGAGAGGAGATAATTCTCAGTGTTGCTGATGGGTGAGGTGAACAGACAGGGGAATATCTTTGCAGCCGCAGGAAAGGGTGCAGGCTCAGGGAAAACAAAGGGATACCATCAGTAATAAATGAAAAACATTTGTTTTGGAGCTAGTGGAGAAAGTGGGCTCAGGTCTATAATAACATGGCCTGAGGATCATCTTGAGCTAAGGCTCTCTAAGGTAAAATTCCTGGATGTTCCTAACTCGTAGGTCATTTGTCATCCTTGGGAGGAAAAATTACAGTTTCAAAGAGGCAGAGAAGTTGCTAAAAGTTGGTCTCTGCAGTCAGAGAGAGATGAGTTCCAGTCTGACTTCATTGCTCCACACTGGATAACTGCTCTGACCCCTGGTCCCCTCACTGCTGGACAGAGATACAAAGTATGGCATTCTAGAGCTATTGTGGGGGAGGCTTTCTAAGTATAAAAAATCTTACCACGGAACCTGGCATGTGGCTAGGGTCAGTAGCCATTTCAAATATTTTAAATGCCTAATTTTGTCTTGCCTGCGTCGATGCCCATGCATGAAATGTAAGGTTGCACCGTTGCCCACATAATTCATGTAGGCAGCCAACCTGGTTAACTTACAGCACAGCTTCCTTTCTTTCCTTGCCCTTTCCCTTTTCCTTTGCCCTATTCCATGCATGTTTAGGATTTAACCTATACACATATACATTTGGAAAACAAAATCTGTGTCTAAATTGCCAAAGGATAAGCTATCTTCCAGTTTGATGCTTCTGGGCCTGAGTACTGAAAGAAGATGAAGTGAGTTCTTCTAGTTTTCAAACCAGACTTCCCCAAGAAATTTTTCTAAAGGCCAAAGTTGCTGGCTTCTCTCAGCCTTCTGAGAAATCAGGGTGGCCAGTGTCACAACGACTGCCCACTGAGGTTCTCTTGGAGGCTATGGGGAACCAGAGGTTCAGATATGTGTTAAGGAAATAAGGCTACCGGACTCCAATTCCAAAACTCCGTGCCAAGGTGCTCTGGGGTGCTGCAATGAACTCACAGGGGTGCCATAGATCTGTTTAGATTTCTAGGCAGATAAGGTGATTCTCAACATCTATCAGACACTACAAAATAATGGTTTGCAATAAAGTTCCAACATGTATAGTTCCTTTAGGTTGTATTTAATAACTAAGTACTTATTAAATAGATGTAGTAGGTATTTCTTTTGGCCTATGGGTACTGTGAAAACACTTAAGAATATCACGAATGGCAAAAACTTAAGAACCTCTGCTCTGAAGTATCCTATAAGTTCTATAGACCATTGTGGCTGATAGCTGTACCTGGCTCAATGCCTGGGAACAACTAAGTATGAATAAGCTTGAGAACCATAGCATGCTGGAGATGGATGAGATCTTTAAAACCATCCAGGTTAGTGCCGGCTAGTGTGGCTCAATTGGTTGAGCATTGACACATGAACCAGGAGATCACGGTTCGATTCCTGGTCAGGGGACATGCCCAGGTTGCAAGCTCAGTCCCCAGTAGGGGACATGAGGAAGGCAGATCATCAATGATTCTCTCAGCATTGATGTTTTTCTCTCCTCCCTTTCTCTCTCTGAAATCAATAAAAACATTAAAAAATAAAACCTGTTCTAAGTACCTTCATTTTACAAGTCGGCAACCTGAGCCCTTGAGCAATCCTATTTTTTCTTGTGTCTGGATTGCAGGGGGAGAGAGTAGGGAAGAGAATATGTGTATGAAGGGGCAGTAGTGGAGAGGTATAATCTCTAAGGTACATTGACCCATGAAAACCACCTCTTCCCTCCCCTCCACTATTTGGGTGGGTGGGTTGTGGACAAAGCACAGTGTAATGGAGCTTTAAGTGTGTCATAACAGAGATACTCCTTCATTCTTCACAAGAGATAGATGAAGGCACAGCAGCAGCAGGAATCTGGCATGTGGAGACTACACGGCTGTGTTCCAGCATCTGTCTCCAAAAGCCTCTTGCCTTGTTTGTTCCTCCAGGGTAGGTTGGAGCATCCGTATTGCTAGAAATCATCTCTATCTAAATTAAATCTCCCCCAGTCTCAAAAAGGCAGGGCTGGGGCCTGGGAGGGGAGTGGTTTGGGCTTTGTATTCCTGCGAGCTTCGCATTAAGTCAGTATCAGCATCATCAGTGCCTCCCTGAACACCAGTGTGTAAGGGGAGGTGAGCAGGTGCGTGACGAGCAAGGTAAAGGATTCTGAGCCCTGGGGCGGGTGGTCCAGCTCAGGTGTGGAGGCTCTGCAATTTACCTACATGTTACAAGATGGACTGCCTTTCAGACAATGCAAACTCAAGGGATTCTGGAGGTCCACTGAGCTTGAGCTGGTTATATATTTGCAAGATACAAAGCAATCCAGATAAATGACCAATGAGAGGGAGCTATGTACTGCTCTCCCCAGCTAACTAGAGATGGGGGTGCATGGAAAAGAAGCACTTAGGAAAGTTCAGGGCTTAAAGGAAGCAGCCTGGGGTGGTGGGAATAGTGTTGGATTAGGAGGTAGGCATCTGGGTGTTAGTCCTGCTGGGCTGTTAATTAGCTGTGTGACCACTGCTTTTCTAGATGTCAGCTCCCCATCCACCCACCCACAGGGCTGCTGAGAGGCCTGGGTGACATAATAAATGTAACCATTTATCAAGTGCTTTCTAGATTCCAAGAACTGTTCTAAGCACCACACATCTATCTACACTATTAAAAGAGAAACATGCAAATTAACCATCACTCCACTATACCAACAAGCCATGCCCACCAGCCAATCAGGAGGAAGTATGCAAATTAACCCAACCAAGATGGCAGCCAGCCATGGAGCTGGAGCAAGCAGGAGGCTTGGGTTGCCCCGACAATGGAGGAATCCAAGCTTCCCACCTGCCTGGCTGGTCCTGACCTCTGCTCAAGGCTACAAAGTTTTGATTATAGAAGAAATAAATCCTAGATACTTGCTTCTAGCTGGCCCTGGCCTCTGCCCAAGGAGGCACTGAAAAGAAGAAAAGGAGGGGCTCAGACCTTGGGTCGCTGGGGGTGATCAGGCCAGGATGGGATGGCAGGGCCGTTGGGGATCAGCAGGCCAGCAAGGGGGCCAGTTGGAGTGAGCAGGCCATTAGTAGGGGTCAGTGGAGGTGATGATAACAGCGGGGGAGGGGCAGTTTGGAGTGAGTAGGCCAGCAGGGGGGCAGTTGGGGATGAACAGGCTGGCATGGGGAGGGCAGTTGGGGGTGAGCAGGCTGGCAGCAGGGGGTAGCTGGGGGTGAGCAGGCCAGCAGGCAGAGTGGTTAGGGGCAATCAGGCAGGCAGGCAGGTGATCAGCTGGAGCCAGCAGTCCCAGATTGTGAGAGGGATGTCTGACTGTCAGTTTAGGCCTGATTCTTGCAAAATGGCAGTAGGACATCCTTTAAGGGGTCCCAGATTAGAGAGGGTGCAGGCCGGGCTGAGGAACACCATGCACGGATTTCATGCACCAGGTCCATTCATCTGACTGGTAGGTATGATGCGTACTAACCACCAGGGGGAAGATGCTCAACACAGGAGCTGCCATGACTGGTCACTTAAAAATAAATGGCACTATGGACCTGGCACTGACAAACCAACACTTGCCTTCCCCCATGTGGGACACAGGCACCACCACCACCCTGCACCCTGGAGCAACACCTTACCCAATCACAGACAATGCTGCCAAGGCCCCATGGCACAAAATGTGGCCCAAGACCAGCCCAGCTAGGAAATGGTCGCTGTGGGCACTGGGTAATGATGTCATGTAGCAATGCCCAGCTTTTTCTCCCTAGCAATTAGCCTCCTTAGAATTTCTTCAGGAACCCAACTTGCTTTATAGCCAGGTACAAACATTTTACAGTTTAACCAAATGTTTGTTAAGCATTTTTCTGTGACTCATCTCATTTGATCCTCACCAAACTCTGAAGTAGGTAAACAGAAGATTTGGTAGAGTCCCATTTTCTTTCCATTAGCGATATGCGAACAGTAATATTAAACTATTTCTTCTAATTAATTTCCTTTCAATGTGAATGAATCTGTGCTCAGAGACACTAGTACTTCAATAAGTACCTGGGTAGTTTTGATGTGAATGGTCCATGAATTTCAGTTTGAACAATACTTCATTGAGCAACAGTGCCCTTCTCCCAGTACAGAGACCATGAAGTGGCATGCACATATGGAGAAGATGTTGGTAAGAAGACACCTTGGAGACTAGACAGACAAATGCAAGTTGTACAAGGAACATGCAAGGAATGGTGGTGGTCTCCTGACTCAGATCACCCCAGCAGCCTGCAAACTGTTCAATCTAAAACAACAGCCTGGTGGTTGGGTAATTCTGAACAGAAGGGTAAATGGAAGACTGTGTTGGGTGAAGACTAGGCCCATTACCCCTACCCACTCTACACATCATTAACTATAACTTTTCACATGGTCATGGCATTCTAGAACTTTTGCCTATTATATCTTATTCAATCTTTTCATGAAAACTTTATAAAATGCATATGGTTTTCCTTTTTTATATACCAGAAAGCAGAAGCTCAGAAAGGTCATGTGCCTTACCTCTGAGTTCTCACAACTGGTAAGTAGCAGGTCTCACAGCTGGTAAGTGGCAGCTGTGGTCTGAAATCCTGGTCTCTTTTCATTAAGTCAAGTGCTTTGTCAGTACTTCATGACTGTTGACCCAGGACTCAGCACCACCACAGGCACCATGAACAAGAGAAGGCATGAAGACAGTATCCTTGACCTTGAATGGTTTATAATTATGTTGGATGATTGGAATAACACAGACAGAGAATAACATACAATAATATGGCTGACACAAAGAGAAAGGAACAAGTTCAGCTACAGCCTTGCATAACAGGATATATGTCTGTGACTCAGAAACAGCACCCAATGTGTGGGCTGCCCCCTACACAAAGCCAACATTTCCTCAGGCCACTCTTCTGCTTGTGGTCCTTTCATGGATCCCCCTGCTCTTAGGCTCAAGTCCAGGATCCATCCTCTCTCTAGCCTCACCTTTTGCCATACTTCCCATCTTTTTTTTTTTTTTAAGAATATTTTATTGATTTTTTACAGAGAGGAAGGGAGAAATAGAGAGTTAGAAATATCGATGAGAGAGAGACATTGATCAGCTGCCTCCTGCACGTCCCCTACTGGGGATGTGTCCACAACCATGATACATGCCCTTGACCGGAATCGAACCTGAGACCTTTCAGTCCACAGGTCGATGTTCTATCCACTGAGCCAAACCGGTTTTGGCCATACTTCCCGTCTTCTGCTGCTGCTTCCCTAGAAGACTACCCTGTCACACACCTGCCACCCCTCTCTCTCACTGGGAAACTCTTTCTCATCCTCTAAGTCTCAATGTAACCTTCCTGCTTCAGAGAGTCCTTTATTACCCCCTTACCTTATTAGGGATGCCCACATAGCATCTTGGGCTTTTTATTTGAAGAACTCATTGCAAATCTAATTGGCATTTATTATTAGTCTTCCCTACTATATTATAAGCTCTATTGGCCAGATATAATACCCAGATATAATATCCCCAGTACTCTGAGACCAGCACATAGTAGGGTTTGAATTATCCCATTGCATAAATAAATGAGCTAATAAATAGATGGAGAGGTGGTTAGTTGAAAAATAGAATGAGTGATAGAAACTTGGGGATCTATATTTCATGGTTGCACGCCAATATACTATGCTCAGTTCAGTTCAATGGATTTTTGCTGGCACCGTACTAGGTAAGAAACAGAAGGATGAATAATATCTGGGTTTTTTTTTTTTTTTTTTTTTTTTTTTTTACAGTCTAAGCAAAAGGAGACAGACAAACAAAAGACAGCAGCCTATGTGACTTCCTTTTTGAAAAATGCTATATTTCACTTGCCCAAAGATCACAGCCCAGCGCCATGTACCCATGGCTAAGAGTTTTTTTCAATGATCTTCAGGATATATGGGGAAAAGGAAAATAATGGAGGGTGGCAAAGCCTCTCACGCCAGAGGAGATTCCCATGATATGTGGTACCTGGGCATCATGCACCAGCAGCATCAGCATTGCCAGGAACTTGTTGGAAGTGTACATTCTCAGGCCAATTTACAGACAGGGGTGCTGCGGCTGGCTGGTACAAGCTTGAGAGCAGATTGGGCCTCCCTTTTCAATTTCATGGTAGCTTGAAAGGGACTATTTTAGGAGTATTTACACCCTAGAAATTGGCAAATGCAAATCACATTTTTCTTCCAACTTGTTAAAACAGTTATCAGAGCACCATTTGACCCAGAAATCCCTATTTTAACAAGCCCGCCAGGGGATTCTGATAATTCTAGTTCTCCCTCTCCCTGGCAAAAACATGCAAAATTCAGTGCATTGATGAACCTGTGCTTGGATGGATCCAGGGATTGCTTGTCCCTGGTTGTGACAAGAGTAGCAGCAAGGGAACAACTGCTCTGCCCCGAGATTGTTCGGCACCCCCATGTAGCAGGAGGAGATTGAGCTGCGAGGTACTGTAGAATTGCAATTTTGGTCTGTGCACCAAGCACTGTTGAAAAGAGGGCTGATTCGAAAACAAAGATTTCATAGCTGTGAACCTCAGAAGGCTAAAAACAGCCCCATTCTGACTGCGTAGCAAATCAAGGCCTTGTTTTTTTGTTTTTTGTTTTTGACAGAATTCAGAGCCACACTGGATGACATGATGTACTACTGAAATAGCCAAATCCAGATTTATGCCTGTGTCAGCACAGTACACATCACATACCTGCATGTGGTCCCTCAGGACACACTCACAGGCATGACGGGGGGAAAAGAAGAACATGGAAGTAAACAAAGCTTCTCTGAACATTTGCATATCCCATTGCTGTGGGGGGCGCATGCAGGGATGGACAGGGGTCCACTTCTTTGAAGAAATAATGCTTCACATGTTTAACTTGAGTTATTATCCACTGAACCAGGTATATCGGCTAATGAACCAGGTAGTTCCCATAATGAGTCAAGCAGATCACCTACTGAAAACATTTCCAAGACTAATTCATTCCTCCGCTGGGTTTCACTTTTGGAAGGCAGGGGTTTAACCTGGGCCTTTCCAGGAAATTGGTTGACCATGTGTAAGGAGCTTTTCACTCAAATGCTGTCTTAAATAGTATTTTGTAACCAGAAAATGGAAAGGAGTGTCAGTTTCATTGATTTTGTGTTTTAATACCTGGCACTTAGTTAAACCTTGACAAACGTGTTGTTTGTTTTTTTTTAAAATATATGGATAGGATAGTTGGGTAAGTAAGTAAAAGCATGAACAAATGAACAAAGGTTTTTAAAATCTGGGCTTGTATATTTTTCACTTTTTATTTGCATGTCTTACTTAGATTTTCTCTCAAGGCCAACTCTACCTCATCTCTGAAAGAACTGCAGAAGTTTGCTACTGACTTTCTCACCTCTGTGGAACCATGTGGCCAATGATGTTTCTAACATCTTCATGTTAGAACTACTGCTGATTTATCAGGCTGAGGATCTGAAACACACAGGGCAACGATGGAAACACATGGGGCAAAGATGGAAGCTCCCTGAGATGGGGAATCGGTCTTGCTCATTAGGTTACATGAGCCATTCAGGCCATGTTGGTTCCCTTTGTGAAAAGAGGTCCGGAGAGCACCTCCCTGCCACCAGAGACAGACTGGCCTCCCATCATGCTCCATGAGATGCTTGTAATATCTTCACATCTCATAGTTAATTGGAGCACAGAGCTCATATTGAGCACACTCTATGTCAGATATTACACTATGTGCTTTCCATAAATTAGCTCATTCAATTCTCTCAACAACTTTGTGTAAAATAAAGATTTCATTAACCCATTTTACAGAGGAGGATAGGAGAAGATTAAGTAATCTGCTCACAATCACACAGTTCAATAATTATAGAATTGGATTTGAACATAATCTGGCTTCATGTTCTTTTGA
>PVJN01032887.1:0-23830 GCA_004026805.1 Lasiurus borealis | reverse complement strand
CAAGAGAAGGAAGGGCCTGGCCGGTGTGGCTCAGTTGGTTGGAGCGACATCCCATATGCCGAAGGGCGGTGGTTTCAATTCCTGACCAGGGCACATACCCAGGTGGTACGTTTGGTTCCCGGTTGGGTATAGACGGGAGGCAACCACTCAACATTTCTCTCTTTCTCTCTTTCCCTCCCTTCCTCTCTCAGATCAGTTTGAGAGAGAGAGAGAGAGAGAGAGAGAGAGAGAAGCGAGAGTGCTTGTGTTAAGGTGCTTTTTAGCGTGTTGCCCTCCGTCCTCCACACCTGGCCTCCCTTCGACTCACTCTGTCTGCCAAGCGTTTGCAGAGACTCGGCGAAGAAGGAAAGATCACACCGTCTTGTCCCCTGGGTGGCTCAGGCTCTCGTTAGCCAGTGCCCCTCAGTGCCCTCTCGCTCCCGGTGATGCGTTTCTCCTCCAGTAATTTCCCTCCGCGGTGCCCTCGGAAGGCTGCATGGCTAATGCCCTGTGGCTCCAGCACCCCTGGGATGGCAACGTCTTGACCTCAGTGGGCTCATCAATAGGAGGCAGGAGAGGCAGCTGCGTGCAGCTGGTTCCCAGGTTGCAAACCCTTTGAAACATCGACACCCCGCCCCAGGAGACGCCCCCCCCCCTCACCCCCACATCAGTGCATCCTCCTACGCGCGCTCTCTGCTTCCTTTCCATCGCCCTGTTTACCAAGAAGCAAGAGGTGCGTGTCTACGGTTTCACAGTTCCTGTTTGATGGACAAAGGCTCGTGGGTCTCTTAGAAGCAACGTCAGCCTTTCCTTGAACGGGAAGGAAGCCACGGCGAATGCACAGGGAAACGGACAGACGACCGGACGGCCCGTGGGTCACAGATGACAGCGTGGGGACAGTGGTTTCTTGGAGAAACATGAAAGCCACGTCCTGAAAGGCCGCTCCCAAATAGGGGACCCCTGACGTGTTCTGGAAAGCAGAGGAGACTTTCAGGCCAAGCTTTCAGGGCGAGGACAGGACAGATCTGACGTCTCGCCTCAGAGATGTTTAAATTGTCTACCATCCTCCCCGGAGCCTTCCGAAAACTGAGTGCATTCAAAAGGCACTAATTTAATCCCCGAAGGTGGGGAGGCGAACTTCAGAAGAGAGCCTGCACTGCGTTTTCTCTTTGACATAGAATTTTTAAAGTTCATTTCAGAGAGGAAGGAAGGGGGAGAGGGAGAGAGAAACGTAAGTGAGGAGAGAGGATCATGGGTCAGTGGCCTCCTGCACGCCTCACAGTAGGGATCAAGGCCACACCCAGAGCATGTGCCCTTGACAGGGAACAGAACCGTGACCTTGTGGTCCATTGGTCCGCGCTCAACCACCAAGTCACGCTGGCTAGTTCTTTTGTGTGTTGTTTTTTTTTTAATGTTTGTTTTAAAAAATGATGGGGCGCTTCCATGCAAGTAGCATCATCCTGTCTGATCCTCCCTAATCCATCCTCGCTCTGGCTCCCGCCTCTGTGAGCCCGGGAGGCTGGGCCTCCGCCCCCTGCACACTCTGCTCTGCCCCGGGGTGCACCCTGACCTTTGGGGGAACAGAAATAAGCAGCTTCGCTGTCCGGTTGGGAGACCGCTTCTGGCAAGGCCTTCCGTGTGTAGGGATCTTGTTTCTTGTCCTGTAATTTATAGTTTACCTTACAGCCTTATTTTTCATTTTTATTTTTTTAATATAGTTTACGGATTCTTTTACAGAGAGGAAGGGAGAGGGATAGAGAGTTAGAAACATCAATCAGCTGCCTCCTGCACACCCCCTACTGGGGATGTGCCCGCCACCAAGGTACATGCTCTTGACCGGAATCAAACCTGGGACCCTTCAGTCCACAGGCTGACCCTCTATCCACTGAGCCACACCGGTTTTGGCACAGCCTTATTTTTTAAATGAGTGTTTTCTACCTTTAAGTTTTGGGCCAATATTCTTCTTAAATCGCACTGATTCCTGGTTCTAAAAGGAGGATCTGGTCATTATGAAACTTTGGAAATAGAGGTGCAAGGAGAAAACCAAAGAACGACATTAGCTCACCCAGTCAGAGGTCACCCAGGGTGACAGGCCTCAGGGTGTGGCACAGAGTGCGGCCGAAGGGACCCTGGGGCCCTGGGTCACCCTGGGGGCAGTGTGGCCAGCCCAGCCTCGCCACAGCCCTGTCCCCAGACCCAGAGCCAGCGGTGAAGGTCAGTGTCAGCTCAGGGAGCCGGGCAGGATCCCGGGTCAAGAGCAGCGTGGAGGCCACTGTGCCAAGCTGAGGCTTCTCCCGACTCACCGGATGCCGCCCTGCTGTTTGACACGGGCAGTGACGCACAAGGATGAGGACAGGAGAGGCCACCACCTCCGTCGTGTTCCTACGGATGTGGCTGCTGCTGCCGCTCTGGGCCCAGCCTGGAAGCTGTCGCCATGGGTTTGAGGCCGGTGGGAGCGGGCTGCCCCAGGCCGCTGGGAGCACCTGGCCTCAGGGGCTGGGCTTATTGCACTCCAGGGTGTGATGACGAAGGATGCAGGTTCTGGGGCTGAGGGTGGAGGGAAGGGCTGGCTCTCAAGAGACACCAAACAGCTTTTGGGGTGCTACAGCCATCTACTTCCCAATTGTGAGGCTGTAAGTGTGTCTAGACGCATCTACTGTGCAATACAAACGGTAACGTTTGCCAGAGATAAATCGCACCTCCATAACCTGACTCAAAAAAGAAAAGCAAGAGCATCCTGGCATTCAGCAGTCCAGGCTGTCCCAACCCCGTGACTTAGCAGCTGTGGGACCCTGTGCTGGCCCCTGGACTTCTCTGAGCCTCGGTGTCCGCTTCTATAAGGTGGGGGTATCGATACCCCCACCTCGTCAGGTTGTGAGAGTTCAAGGAGATAAAAACAGTCCAGGGCCTGGGTCTGGGCCCTCCCAGGACTCTGACTGCAGAGGGATGCAGAGAGGGGCCTGGAGAGAGGCCCTCCCCTTCTTCTCCATCATGTTCCCTTGCAGTGAGTCAGGGGAACGAAGGACATTGGGCTCAGCCGTCGGAAGACAAGAGGAACCAAGTCCCATGGCCGAACGACAGTCAACAGTGATTCCACTGCTGACGCCTCTCCTTCTTTACCTGCTCAGCTTCTCCTCCGGGAGGGATGAAATTAAATTAAATTCACTGAAACCGGTTTGGCTCAGTGGATAGAGCGTCGGCCTGCAGACTGAAGGGTCCCAGGTTCAATTTTGGTCAAGGGCACGTACCTTGGTGGCGGGCAAATCCCCAATAGTGGGTGTGCAGGAGGCAGCTGATGGATGTCTCTCTCTCTCATCGGTGTTTCTAAATCTCTATCCCTCTCCCTTCCTCTCTGTAAAATATCAATAAAATAGATTTTTTAAAAAAAGAAATTAAATGTATTTCAATGTGTCTCTCACATGGCTATTGGGAGAATCCCAAGGAGAATATTCGTATGTTTTCATAAAGGGAGCAGCCACTCCCCTGTGTGTTCTGAGGTTACTGATTTCAGCTGCGGTGTCCTGGGCCTCTGACCCTGGCCGGGATGTGTTTCATGTGTTTGGTATCCACTGCAGCTGGTGGTTTTTCTAGAAAGAGAAGAGTCAGGAGGAGGGTGGAATGATCCCCACAGGAGGGACGCAGAGGAGAGCTGGGAGAAAGAGCAGCCCCGGTACAGGATGTGTGTGTCTTACTCAATCGGCAGCTTCTCCAAAGAAACGCTTCTCTGTCCAGCTCTGCCCTTCCCCGGATCACCCTCGGAGTAAAGGCTGCTGGGGTACAGGCCGGGTGCTTTCTAGAACAGCTGCTGATGACCGATCGAAAGTCCATCAGCTCTGAGACAAAGACGGATACCCACTGTCCATCCCTCCTCCCTGCGCACACGGAAGTGCCAGACTCGGGCAGGGCAGGGGAGGACGGGAGAGACTGGCCTTCTCTCTCCATCCCGAGAGGGCATGGCTGACCAGCCCAATGCCCAGGGCAGAGGAGCCAGAGAGCTGTCAGGGAAAGACAAATGTAAAGGCAGAACCCGAGACGTGCCAATGAGTGACCTCGTTGAAGGACAAGTGTGCCTCACACGGACGGGGAGAGAGGGGTGGCCAGTTTTCCAAACTGAATGAAACCCGTACTGGATCATCTGAAAGCACAGAGCCTGCCTGTCCCGCTGGAATCATGGGATTTGGGGGGCACTTTTCGATTTCAAAGAAGCTCGCATGAGATCAGAAAATCCGCACTGGTTTTCCCAGTAACATCCCGTCCCCTGTTTCTTCCCCAGTTGGGCTGGAAAGCGCAGCTCTGGGTGTCACCGAGTGAAGGCAAAGGGTGGCCAAAGACCACAGCACGACAACGCCCGGTGGCCGGGAGGACAGGTGCTGCCGGGCATGGGGTGGCCACTCGCCATGGCCACGTGGCTCCACCTGGACGAGCCCACCGTGATCTACTGAACACAACCCCCCCGGAGTCAGCAAAGTGGCGAGAGGAGAAGAAAGGACACAACCAGCCACTGCCGGAAACTAAAGATCTCACTCATAGAAAGTGTGGACAAGGAACCTGGAGGGCTGGTCAACCCTGAAGCTCTGAAAGGTCAAAGCCAGCCACTCCCTATCTAATGGAGACCATGAACTTCCCCATCAAGTCATCATGGAAATCCTTACCAATAAGATAATCCGCCGGTTGCTGGAATTGCCTATTTCGGGGCAAAGGGTGGATCCCAAACCTGAATAAAATGGATGGCCAGGCCAAAGGCAGGTAGTCCTCCCACGAGAGGTGGGCTCCCTCCTGGCCCCCCACTATTCCCACATTAATACTTTTCTAGTCTCTCTTTTCATTTGTGTGCGGCCTCCTCCAGAACCCGAACCCTGAACCAGGAACCTGAACCAGGCGGGAGGTGAAAGCGGTTCCCACAACCCACCACGAAGCCCCATTTAGGGCCACGTGAACGGTGACGCCTCCGAGTTTGACGCAGACATTTCCTTGTCTTTGCACCGAACCCCAGGCCCTGTCTCTGCGAGCCCCAACAGCCTGACACCCCTGCCCTGGGAGGCGGATGTGACAAGTCCACCAGTTTGATGGAGACGAAGCTTGAGACACAGAGAGGCTGCGTGACACCCACAGGGAGCCAGGGCTGCCACGTGGAGGGCGTGCATCTTGGATCAGGCAGACTGCACCCTGGCCACTGGCCGGGGAGGTGGAAACCCCGACTTTCACAGCTCCCTCTGCCACCAGCAGCAGACACTTCATGCCTCCGTCCATCCGGTGGCACGAGGAGGGGGATGAAGGTGGAGGGGAATCATGCTTCCCGACCCTCCTCATTGGCACACCCATGATATCATGCCAAATTCTGTGCGTGGCAATGCCTGGACCAGAGCAGGAGAGAGACGGGGTGAACACACTTCACTAGATGGTCGGGGTTCCGCGTCCCCTCTGACACTAATCCTGCAGATGTGGCTCGAGCACCTGTGAGGTCAGGGCCCCAGGACCACGCAGACAGCTCTGGCTCTGGGGTCCCTCTGCCTTCACGTCCTGATCCACACGTGTAACCCGCTCCGGGGCCTCCTGTCCGCACCCTCCACCATCCTCCCACCACACCTCGTCCCTCGCACCGACTCCCCTGGAGGAAGAGCAGATGTGCGTGCGCTTGGCAGGCCGCGCTGCCCAGGGCCTCTCCCTCCGGGGCCTCTCCCCCCGGGATGGCGCCCCAAACTTGGAGCTGCACGCTTTCTTCTGCGGTCATGAAGAGGTAGACAGCTTTATGCCCCACTCAGCTAAAAGGAACATCGCTTCGGGACTCGGCAGAAGCCTGAGGTTGCGCGCTCTGAGAAGAAAGGCGTGTGCTTTGCCCTAAATCAGCTGTGGAGACACGGATGAGAAGTCGGGGATAGAAGCTGCCTCGACCACGTGATCAGCTGCTCCCTGAGGGGGTGGAAATTCCCGCTACCTCGCCATGAAGGTGAAAGGCACACATCGCATCCCACCACCACCATCCCCTGCATCACCTACCAACTCTGTCCCGTGGCTGTGTCTCCTTCATAGCGGCTATTGGCTCCATATCTTACTGTTAAATCTCTCCAGTATCAGAATAACGTCATTTGCTGGAGAATAAAACCCGACTGTCCTTTGGTCAAAGGTTGCCTTCCAGGGGCAGGACGCTCACGCCACTGAGGGCCTTCCTATCTGCACACATTGACCCCGCTCTCCCTACGGTAAGAGCCCTTGACTTCCCCAGCACAGAAATGTCTCTTTAACGGGACCAGCCTCAGACATCTGCCCTCTGTGTCCCCTGCCAGGCACACTCAGGACAGAAGGTGAAGACAGAGGTCAAGGACAAGACAGGCCACCAAAGCACTCCTCGAGTGAAAACCAAGGCTCTGTGAAGACGATGGGGATCGGAATTGGGGGGTGTCCACGTGGGATTACAGTTTAGGATTTATGTGGTCTTTAAAATGTATATGCTTTCCAGGGGTTCTGAGTCAATCTTGTTACTCCGTCCTCACAATAGGCCTGTAGGGTCAGCCAGCATCACCTGGCTTCTTCTTGTTCAAGCATCATCAAATGATATATCTCTATATCTATCTATCTATCTATCTATCTATCTATCCATCCATCTATCTATCCATCTATCTATCCATCCATCTCATCCATCCACCCACCCATCCATCCATTTATTCATCCATTCATCTATCCATCCATCTGTCCACCCACCTATCCATGTATTCATCAACCCATCCATCCATCTATCCATCCATTCATTCACCCATCTATCCATATCCATCCATCCATTCATCCATCTATCTATCCATCTATCCATCCATCCATCTATCCACCCATTCATTCACCCATCTATCCATATCCACCCATCCATCTATCCATCCATCCATCCATCCATCCACCCACTCACCTATCCACTCACCTATCCATCCATCCATCCATCCACTCACCCACCCACTCACCCATCCATCCATCCATCCATCCATCATCCATCCATCTATCCATCTACCCATCCATCCATCTATCCATCATCCATCATTCATCCATCTATCCATCCATTCATCTATCCATCCATCTATCCATCTACCCATCCATCCATTTATCCATCCATCCATACATCCATCTATCCATCCATCCATTCATTCATCCATCCATCCATCTGTCTTTTTTTCCCACTAAAAGCCATCAGGCAGCCCCACCCTTACCCAGGTGTGCATAAGAAAGGCCACCTCATGGCCAGGCGACCTGTGCAGTGATATGGGGCCTCTGGCTTATTCCCCGAGCTTGATTTAATGCTCTGTCAGTATTGTCACGAAACTCTTCAGCGTGTTTCACATGAAGCCCCACGTTTCTGTTTTCCACTGAGCCCCATAAAGCGTCCCAGGTCCTGTCCCTGCTGCCCACTCACAGGCTCTCAGACCCCAACTCTGCCTGAGCCACCGACACTCAGAAGAGATTCATTGCAGAGGCGGACGGAGCAGATGGTTGCAGGACTGTTGCTTGTTTTTAAATCGCCTCATTTCTGAGGAGACTTGCTAGACTCTTTGCTGCATCCCGCTTCCTGGCTGTAATACCACAGAGACAGAGGGGCGGGAGGCGGGTCCCCTGAGGGCACTGCTCCCAGCTCTGAAGTCGCATTACGCTGCATTTATATTTTTGTCATGTGCGAATTCAGAATCCTCATCCAAAATTCCACCGTGGGGAGCTCTCGCCGGAATTTCAGCCAAATCTGGCTCTCAGTGAGAACTCAGCAAAAAAATGATGACATGGAAATTCACAAAACAGTATCCCCAGAAATGAGCTGAATCTGCTTTGAAGATGAGAAAGATTAAATCTAGAAGAACAAAATAAATTAGCAAACAAAACAGAAACAGACTCATAGAGAGCAGACTGACAGCTGACAGGAGGAGGATGTGGGACTGAGTGGAAAAGATGAAGGGATTGGGCAAAAGACAAAAATTCACAGACAACAGTATGGTGACTACCAGACGGGCAGGAGGTGGGGGAGGCAGAAAAGGGTAAAGGGGCGATAAGTGGTGATGGAAGGAGATTTGACTTGGGTGGCGAATACACAATACAATATACAGATGATGTGTTCTAGAATTGCACACCTGAAAGCTATATAATTTTATTAACCAATGTCACCAAAAATAATCAATTAAAAAATAAATCTAGATGAAAAAATAACAATAAACTTGCAGGAGGTATTTGGTAGAAGTACTTGACAAATTGCTACATCTATTTTAAGAAGTTATCTTCAAGGAGAGATAAAATAGCTTATGCCCTAGCCGGTTTGTCTCAGTGGATAGACCGTCGTCGACCCAGAAACTGAAGGGTCACAGGTTCAATTCCAGTCAAGCGCATGACCTCAGTTGCAGGCTCAGTCCCCAGCCCCGGTCAGGGTACTTGCAGGAGGCAACCAATTAATGCATCTCTCTTACATCAATGTTTCTCTGTGTGTGTCTCTCCCCCCTTCCTTTCACTGTCTCCAAAAATCAGTGGAAAAATATCCTCAAGTGAGGATTAACAGAAAAAGGAAGAGGAGAAGGAGGAGAAGGAAGGGGGGAGGGAGAAGAAGAAGAGGAAGAAGAGGAGGAAGAGGAAGGAGAAGAAAAGGAGTTGGAGGAGGAGGAGATAAGATAGCTCACATTTCTGAGGTATAGAACATCGCTGGAAATAATACTGGCATTGTGGCACTGGGTGACCTTGATATTGATAATAGTAATGGTTAAGAAGCCACCGTGGGCTCTGGGATACAAAGCGTGCAATGACATCGTGCTATGGACAAACTCTGGTGCACACCCAGAAGGTAGAGCAACGGGCATGTCTAAATTCACCCAATTTCTCACAAGTACAACATGGAACTTTTAAGGTAACAACGTGCAAAATTGTACAAATCTTACTGACTGGCCTCATGTGGCCTGCTTCCCATCTACTGCACAGAATTTTCACTTGCCACTTTTAGAGGAAGATAGAATAAGTCAACAGAACCCAAATATTCATTGGTAGGCAAGAGAAAATGTCCGACGTGGTTCAAGCAAATTCTATTATGAAGAAGGAATTAGAAATTCACGATGGTGTCATGATAGACATGCATCCATTCGTTGGTTCTAAATATTGCTAAATTCTCATGTGATTCTAACTAAAATTTATGACTTTTTTTTTACATTTTTGTTGTTGTTAATCTCACCTGAGGATATCTTTCCATTGATTTTTAGGGAGAGTGGAAGAGAGAGGGGAAGACAGAGAGAAACATCAATGTGAGAGAAACACATTGAATGGTTGCCCCCTGCATGAGCCCTGACCAGGGCCTGGACCAGGGAGGAGCCTACAAACAAATACATGCCCTTGACCGGAATCGAACCCAAGACAAGACCTTTTGGTCCACAGGCCGATAGTCTATCCATTGAACCAAACTGAGCATGGTTTTTTAAACATTGTATTGATTTTAGAGAGTAAAGGAGAAGGAGAGATAGAAACATCAATGATGAGAGAGAATCATTGATCAGTTGCCTCTTGCACGGCCTCGACTGGGAATTGAGCCCCCAACCCAGGCAGATGCCCTGATCAGGAATCAAATCATGACCTTTTAGTTCATAGGTCGACATTCAACCATTGAGTCATGCCAGGCTGGGCTAAAATTTATGACTTTTAAGATTAACCATTAGTTATGGTGGCTGTTCTTCAATCAATATTGTACCGAGCCCCTACTTTTGTAAGCATGGACTCTATGGGAAGGTTTCCCTGAACTGTTCTGCCTCCACCTTCCCCCACCCCTGCCTCTGCAGTCCCTACACTGCCTGCACAAGGACTTAACCTGCCCCATGGCCCTCAGTTTGTACAGTGAACACAGCTGCCTCTGTGTGGACCTTGAAGTCCAATTAATATTATGTGGTTCTGTCTTGGCTGCTACCCCATATGGCTTGTGAGGGGTAAGGACTCTGTCTTCTTCCACAAACTCCAACACAAAATGGTTTCTCCATCAATGTGGGCTGAACGGTATGTGCTGGGGACGGGAAAAGGTATAGGAAACACAGTCCCTTTCTTTTAAAGTGCCAAGAACCAATTCCAGCACGTAATCATGACAAGAGTTTTACCCAAAGGTTGGTGAAGCTTGGGAGCTCAACAAGGGTGAAATCCACCTATATAAGTTTACCTGTTGGAAATGGCTAGACGGCACTTCCGCCAAACCTGAATAGGATTGTTAACTGCCAGACGGCTCAAGGCATTTTATGGCCTCCTGTCGGCCAAACATCTATTCCCCGAACTGACAATGTTTCTGTCCCCTACCCTTTGACATGGCACTCTTTGAAGTGTATTATTTCCACCTTGCCTGGGGACAATTTGTGTTTAATAAAAGCATGGGTCCTTGGTCAAGGAGGAGAGTCTTCTAGCTCCTTCAGCTGAAAGCTCCTCTGACCCCCGATGCCTTTCAGAAATATCTTTTGTCCACAGGTTCCTTCTTTTTTAATTTTTTTTGTTTTTTATTGATTTTTTTTTTTTTTACAGAGAGAAAGGGAGAGGGATAGAGAGTAAGAAACATCAAGATGAGAGAGAAACATCCATCAACTGCCTCCTGCACACTCCCCATTGGGGATGTGCCGGCAACCGGAATCAAACCTGGGACCCTTCAGGCCCCAGGCCAATGCTCTATCCACTGAGCCAAACCAGTTTCGGTGTACAGACTCCTTCTTAATCATCTATGTGCTGCCCTTTCTCCAGAATGCTGAACCCTTTAAAAGGCTGGGAAAAAGAAACCCGGGTATAAAGTGTCCTGATTAGAAGGCAGAAAGAAACGTGACCGACAAAACAAGTGATGACCGATGGTCCGTGCAATGGTTTTGACCACAGAAAAGGCCCACCACTCCCTGAGAACGTGTCCTCTAAGAGTTTCATTTGGGGGTTCAGAATGCTCTTTCTTATTCCCACAGAGCCAGGGAGGGTACGGCAAGGAGTGGGGGTGACTGGTATACCCTCAAGGTCAGGGAAACTCTGCCGGGCAAGGCAGAAGAGAACTTTATCAACAGAGACCTTAGCGAGATGGTTCACAGGAGCACGCCATGCCCACATTCGCTTTGTTCTCCCTGTGTGATTGGGATGGAGTGGGGCCAACCCAAATCTCTGCAAAGAAAGTCAAAGACCTGGTGACGGACAGAAAGGCTTTGTAAAGACTTCTGTGGCTGTCCTTTATTCGTACTGGAGGCTAATAAAAACATCCAGGACGGTATTATTTTCCCTATGTTCCATGTCTAAGCCCTAAATGGAATTTGGGACAAGTGAAAAAAAAAAAATGGGTTGGATAGAGGATGTGACAGAAAATGAGGCATTTAATAGGACAGGACATGTGTGCGTGCCACCTAGACTGGCTTTTCCTTGGGAAGCGCTGTGATTTTAAACAAGATTCGCCTTAGGGCACTCACTTCCTAGTCTAAAATGACTACTTTGAATGAAATGACAAGTACGCTCCAGTTAATCCCCTGAATTCTGAAACAGGACCGTAGAAACAGCCAGCGTTCTCGGGTCAGAGGCCTGTCAGCAGCCTGCCTGCCCCAGGGGAGGGGCCCGGCCACCCGGCTTGGTTGCACGGGTTGTACCCAGCACAACCCCAGGGGGCGCTATTGGCACACACCACAGTCTGGTGGCACCTCTGGGGTCAGAAGGTACTTCATTCTCACAACTGTGCTCGAGAGAGAGCACTTGAGCATTTCTACTCTTATCTGGGTAGGATCACAGATCAATAAGAAAAAACAGGTTTCATCAATGGCTACTATCTGACGCTGACGTTGTCACTCGGTGGGGAGGGGAGAGTGGAAGCCCCAGGACACCCCACTCTCGGCTGGCTCTCAGAATCCTCCCACGTGCTGCCCGGGAGTGCCTCGTGCCCCGTAAGAGGATTGCTAGATGATCCCATCAGCCTTTAACTGCACTAATCTCCCCCAACCGTGGGGAGACGGACTTACAGCATTCCTGCAGTCACATGCCACCACGTGGGTGACCCTTGGGGTCATTCTGCTCAGGTCCGCGAGCCAGCCACGAAAAGACAAATACCGGATGATCCCGCTTACATGCGGTAACCAGGGTAGTCACCGTCACAAAAACACAAAGCGGGACGGTGTGGACCGGGGGAGGCGGGACAGCCAGGAGGAGAGCGGGCTGAACGGGTCTAGAGTTTCAGTTGTACCAGATGGAAAAGTTCTGGGATCTGTTTCCCAACGAGGTAAGAAAGCTTAATGCTACTGAACTGCACTCTGAAAAAAGAAAATGGGTGAGATGGTCAATTTTGTATGCTTTTGGGACCCCAATAAAAAAAATCCCTGCATGCAATTTTCACAGGTTGAAAACAATGCCAATACTGCCAGCAAAAGCCACAAAACAATGGAAATGCTAACTAACCTATTGCTGTTAGAATATCTTCCTGAGCATCAATAGGAGCTTAAAAACCACAGTCATCAACTTCGTCTCAAAAAGAAGTGGTTTCACGGAAACCAGTTTGGCTTCGTGGATAGAGCGTCGGCCTGCAGACTGAAAGGTCCCGGGTTTGATTCCGGTCAAGGGCATGTACTTTGGTTTTGAGCACATCCCCAGTAGGGGGTGTGTGCAAGAGGCAGCTGATCAATGTCCCTCTCTCATCCATGTTTCTAGTTCTCAATCCCTCTCCCTTCCTCTCTGTAAAAAATCATTTTTTAAAATACATTTTTAAAAAAAGAAGAAGTTTCCCCAGACCATGTGAACTATAGATTTCCATACTTTTCCATTTACAATGAACTTTCCCAACTGGATATTGTGCCTTGACATTTTGGCAAGGGATAATAAAGCCATTACCTTTAGCAAGACACCTCAAAGTACGGTTTGCTTCCTCATTCTCTCATTTTTTAATATTTATTTTTGTATGGTTTATATCCATACTTACTATATTAGCACTTATCATTTTTAAATAATTTTTAAATGTATTGTGCATACATGCTCAACAGTTTATCTTTCCAATATTCATTTTTTGTATGTTTCATAACTACACTTCACATATTAGTACCTTAGCACTTATACATCATTTTTAAATGAATTACAGTGGTACCTCGAGATACGAGTGCCCTAACGTACAAGATTTTTGAGATACAAGCGATTTTTGAAATATGAGCAACATTTGAGATAGGAGTCATTGCTCAGATCTGCTGGCTGCACACGACCCACCAGTTTACCGAGACTGGAGCATCTCATAGCTTCCCACGCCTCAAGGTTACGGGACGAATTAAACTCGTATCTCGAGGTACCACTGTATTAGAAAATGCTTTGTGCATACATGTTCAAATATTTTTTCCGGAGCGGTGCAATACCAGAAACTGTGGAGATGATTATTCTGGAGGAGAGATAGCCAAGGTCACTGTGGTCCCAAACCGTTGTTCGGGGCTGGGTCGGGGGAGGGCTGCTGGGATAGTTCCGAGGAGCTGAGAGGCTGTGAGTGTCAGTTCCTGACTAGTTGTTGATGGCTATTGTTAGAGCAACGACAGCTAACTGTGGAAAGTCGAAGAAGGGGAATGAGTAGGATAGTGCTCTCCCTAGGGAAGGCCGGGTCCCACCCAATCACCTTGACCGGTTTGGGGAGGTGTCCTATAGCATAATGCAGCCATTTTCAACTGGTGTACCCCAAGGATTTTATAACCTGCAATACCTGTTTCGTTAGGAGCACTAACCTCTTTTCCCTTAGATGGTCAGATTTTTAAAAATGACGTCAGCCAGCACAATAGCCATCTGGTGTGAACGCATCAGAATCATACCTATTGTTTTGTTAGATTGGCAATATATATACCGTATTTTCTGGCGTATAAGATGACTGGGCATATAAGACGACCCCCAACTTTTCCAGTTAAAATATAGAGTTTGGGATATACTCGCCCTATAAGAGGACACCCCGGCATATAAGATGACCCCCGACTCCTGAGAAGATTTTCCTGGGTTGAAAAGTCGTCTTAAGCGCCGGAAAACAACGTATATATTGGTGTGCCCCAGAATGTTAGTCATTAGTTTGTGTGTGTCACGAGATGAGAAAGGGTTGGAAATAGCTGGCAAATAAATGGTTTGAAATTCTGCTGATTACTGGCTCCATCTCTAGTTGTTTGGAACGGACGAAGAGACGCAAATTCTGAAGGCGGACTCGACACCCTCGCCCCCTGACGAGTGGGCAGGTTCGTGTCAACGCTAGTGTCTGCTGATGCCCTCTCACCCGCAGGGATGGAGGGACGGGCAGCCCGGTGCTCCATCTGGCACGATTGCTCTCGGGCTCCCAGGGGGGCCAATTCACAGCCCTGGCGTTTGAAACCAATGGGAAAAGGTGCTAGGAAACGCCTAGGCACAGCAGGCCCTTGGCCAGGCCCAAGAAAACTGTTTCTCTAACACCTTCTAACGGGACAATGGCTATTACTTAATGAGGAAATTATGTATGTAAGAACCTTAATTTCTTTTATCCTTATCCAAGGATGTTTTTCCATTAACTTTTTTAAGTGAGAAAGTAGGAGGGAGGAAGATAAGGAGGAAGAAAGGGAGAACGAGAGAGAGAGAGAGAGAGAGAGAGAGAGAGAGAGAGAGAGAGAGAGAGATCCCCATGAAAAAGACACAGGAATTGGTTGCCTCTCACAGGCGGGGGAGAGAGTCCGAGAGCAATCGTGCCAGATGGAGCACGGGCTGCCCGTCCCTCCATCCCTGCGGGTGAGAGAGGGCATCAGCAGACACTAGTGTTGACACAAACCTGCCCACTGTCAGTGGGCGAGGGTGCTGAGTCCGCCTTCAGAATTTGCGTCTCTTCGTCCGTTTCAAACAACTAGAGATGGAGCCAGTAATCAGCAGCACTTCCAACCACTTGCCAGCTATTTCCAACCCTTTCTCACCTCGTGACACACACAAACCAAGGCATGTGCCATTGACCGGGAATAAAATGGAACCTGGGACCCTTCAGTCTGAGGGTGGATGCTCTAACCACCGAATCTAACTGGCCAAGGCAAAAATCTTAAGTTTCCCAACCGGTGCAATTTCTCCATGAGATTTTAAACATTGGCACTCAGCCACCTGGTGGGCAGGAACACATGTTGGCCAAACAAAAGAACCGGAGAGAAAGGGAGAGCATGTGTCCTTGTAATATTTTTTTCTGACTTTGTTAAGCCAAGTTTCTCGGGAGGATTGTCAACCTCTGGGGTCCGCTCTTCAGGCCTCGTACGCAGTTAAATAACTAGCCTCTTGGTGAGAACCCTGGCCAGGTCCCAGGTGTGGTGTGCGGGGGGAACAGCTGGCCGTGACCTTCGCCAGACCTCTCCCCAACAGCTCTGGGTTTTGTAGGACCGGGAAAGGCACAACCTCCAACCAGCTGGGATGCCAACGCGGCCCTCAGCTCGGCCTAGACTCGCATGTAAGCACCAGCTTTCAGAAGACCTTGTAGACCTCTGAGAAAAGAACGAGCTCTGGGTGGCCTGAGGGATTCTCCTCTTGGCCCAGCCCACACCCATCCTCACCTGAGGGGCCCCCATCCTCACCCAGGGTTCAGACCCCTTCCCCTCCACCCTGGTCCCCTCCCTCGTGATAGGAAAACGGCCTTATTTGCATCATTGGCACTTTCTGGCTCCTTCCCCCACCCCCCCACCCCGAGATGTTGAGAGGGGACTTTTCAACTTGCGGACGACTACCTGCCTGCCTGCTTTACGGCCCTCATGTGTCTTCCCTTTATTTATAAGGCGGCAGGTGAAGAGTAAAAGATAAAATAATGGCATTTAGCAGAGTGATTGATGCTTCGGCCGCCCGGGTGATAAATATGACCACGCATTTCCCTTTCGGAAGCGGAAAGAGGGTTGATTCAGTGGGCTTCGGAGGCATAAATTGAGGGCCATTTGCAAGGCACGAACAGTTATTCCCGCAGAGGGATGCCTGCAATGGGACGCGCGCTGAATTTGCTCCTGTAAGGCAGCCCAGCCATGAATGCGGGTCTGACCGGTCTGGGCCAGAGACGGGTGTGGCAAGCTCGCCTGGCCCCTGGGACAAGACCATCACCCCCAGCCAGCCCGGTCATCCCCAGCCCCAAAAGGCGCCTGCCCCAAACCCCACGGGGAGGGGTTTCGGAATTTATCTCTCTACTTCGTTTCCGTCCAGTGCTTGGGAGAAGGCTGGTAAAGAGCTGGTGCCTGCCGAAACCCGTGTGGCTCTGTGGATAGAGCGTGGGCCTGGGGACTGAAGGGTCCCAGGTGCGATTCCCAGGCATGTACCTTGGTGGCGGGCACATCCCCAGTGGGGGGCATGCAGGAAGCGGCTGATGGATGTCTCTCTCTCATCGATGTTTCTAACTCTCTATCCCTATCCCTTCCTCTCTGTAAAAAATCAATAAAATATATATTTTAAAAAATTTTTTTGAAAAAAAAATTTCATTTCCTCCCCTAGCTGGTTTGGCTCCGTGGATAGAGCACTGGCCTGTGGATTGAAGTGTCCCAGGTGCGATTCCTGTCAAGGGCATGTGCCTTGGTTGCAGGCACATTCCCAGTGGGAGGCGTGCAGGAAGCGGCTGATGTATGTCTCTCTCTCATCGATGTTTCTAACTCTCTATCCCTCTCTCTTCCTCTCTGTGAAAATTCAATAAAATATATATTTTTAAAAAGCTGTCCAACTTCCCAGCCCATCCTTTTTTTGCATCTGAATGGTCAAATATCCCCGTAAATTGAAGTATTTAAAGATGAACTATAATTAAAACATTTGTTTTCATTCATATGAACGTTGAGGATTCCTGTTTAACTATTAATTATAATAAATAACTCGGCCACTTGCTTCCTGATCTCTTTGACATCAGAGAGATACTGATGTCAAAACACGCGGGAACGTGCCATCTGGCTGACGGCGATGCAGCGCGAGGGACTACCTTCCCAAAGGCCTGCATGGACTCCCCCTGGGTCCCCGCCAAGATCAGCAAAGTGGGTGTCCCGCCCCAACACAGCGACTGTCCTCCGGGGCCCAGCCAAGCTCTGCCTCGCTCCTGCGGTCCCTTTGTTTGAACCTCATAGAACTTAACCTGGCGTGCAATGGTCACCGGGACATCTGCAGGGTCTGAGAGTCCCCTGTACCCACCTCAGCACCCTGGTTTTCCTTGACTTTCTCCTAAAGGTCAAGGGCTCTGTCTATTGCGATTGCCCCACTTTTTCTCCTTCCCTCGGCCTGCCGGGAAGGCATGCGCTTTGCACCTGTAACAATGCATCACCCCTTTCCGGCGCACAAGGCCTCACATGGGTTTCAGAGGTGGGGAAGACAGAACTTGTCTTCTCCAAACCGGTTTCTGCCACAGATCGCAACATGGAGGAAAGCGGGACCGGTCCTTGGTCACAGGCGCTGACCAACCCGCACCCCGAAATCCAGTTATGCCTCCAGGAACTGGACACCACCCGATGCCAAACCAGGAGCCAGGCCTTGTGGACGACAGGATACTGTGCCTGTCCTCAGCAAGTTCACCATCCAGGCAGGATCACGCTGACAACAAGATGCAACCTGCCCTGGCTGGTTAGAGCATCGGCCCCCAGACCGAAGGGCCGTACCTCGATTCTCGGTGGCAGGTTCCCCAACCCCAGTAGGGAGGCAGCCAATCTATGTGTTATTCTCACATTGATGTCTCCCTCCCTTTCTCTTCCTCTCTCTTTCTCTCTCTTTCTCTCCTTCCTCCCTCCCTTCCACTCTCTCTAGAAATATCCTCAGATGAGAATTTTTTTAAAAAAAATGCAAACCGTAATACTTGCTATGGACTGAATGTTTGTGTTTTCCCAAAATTCATGTGGTAAAATAACCCTAACACCCAAAGGAGTGAGGCCTTTGGCGGCTGAGGAGGCCATGAGGGTGGGGCCCTCGGGAATGGAATCGGTGCCCTCATGAAGGAGACCCACCGAGCTCCCTCACCCCTTCCACCCAGTGAGGACACCGAGAGGAGTCCGTGATCCAGAAGAGGGCCCTCACCCACCCATCTTGCACCCCGATCTTGGACTTGAATTGTCCTTGGACCTTCTGTCGCCGGCAAACATCCACAGCAGGCGCCATTGCCCTGGGGACCTGTGCTGACCTGGACGGAGAGACACAGTCCCTGGCAGACCTGACCACCCCTCCATCCACCTGTGTCCAGTGCCCTGTCGCACGTAAGGGGCACACACACGTCCATATAACAGTTCTCATCCTAGACCTGTTTCATCTCTCTGCGTCTCTCCCCGGCCGCTGGCCCCAATGGCTAACGAGGTGAGTCCCCCGACCGGTCAACTGCGAGCAATAAATTCCAGCCGCGGCGTTTTGTTACAGCCGCCGGAAGAGAAGAAAACCAACACTCAAACAGCATGATCTTTAACGCCGGGTTTTCTTCAAATATCAGCCAAACATAATAAAAACCTGTGCCCAGGCCTCCCCTCACCTCCTTCTTCTTTTCCCTCAGCCGGAAGCCCTTCCCAGAACCTCGTTCTCCGGGAGTGACAAAGCCCCAGGCCAGGACTCAGATTATCCACGGGTTCAAAGAGGGCGGCGGGCCCCGTGGATGGAGCTCAGGGCCGCAGACAGATGGGGGTGCCCTCCCCCGAGGAGAGCGCCGCCCCGGAGAACGCCGGAAAGCAGGAAGGAGAATTTCGCAGAAAAACGCCGAGATCGTCCCTCCTCAGTTCAAGGCCCTTTCCAGCACCAAGCCCCGGTTCCCCTGTCATGGTGATGGCGCTGTTCCACCGAACCTTTAATAAAATCCGCTGTCACTCATCATCCCATCTTTCCGGAGGGAAAACACACACACACACACACACACACAATGCATCTGGCACTCCTAGAATTCCGAAAAGAAAAACCATGCGCCGTCTCAGCCCCCATGGCATTTTTTTTTTAACGACACGCAGAATGCGGGAAGCAAACCGTGTGGCAGCCCGTGTGCATCACGTATGCAGGCTTAACTGGGCCCCTCCTTCGTTAGGAAAAGCCAGGCGTCGAACCCCAGGCGTCACGGTGTCTGTCTTTTTGGACCTCATACCTCCAGTGAGAGGATAGAGAGTCTCCATCATCGTGTGACACAGCGAAAGCCTTTGGGTCCTGCTGGATCTGCCCGTGTCTTTACGGCATCGCCCTCTCCTGCCTCAAATGAGGTTAAAGCCACACAAGACGTTGAATTGTCCTTGGACCTTCTGTCGCTGGCAAACATCCCACAACGGGCGCCATTACCCTGGGGACCTGTGCTGACCTACGGGGAGACACAGTCCCTGGCAGACCTGACCACCCCTCCATCCACCTGTGCACAGTGCCCTGTCGCACGTAAGGGGCACACACCCGTCCATATAACAGTTCTCATCCTGGACCCGTTTCATCTCACTGCATCTCTCCCCGGCCGCTGGCCCCGATGGCTAACGAGGTAAGCTCCCCCCTGACCAGTGTCATGTGATGCTTTTCAACCCACGGCTACTTTCGACGAAGGAAACATCGTGTCTTTCCTGGGGGCCACTCTCCCCCCTTTTCCCCAAGACTAAGGTGGGGCCAGCCACCCCTGCCCATCCAGCACAGCGACGGGCATTGCCTCCTGCTTGCCTTCGCGAGTTCGTGCAGAAGCAGCAGTTTCTGATCCCAGCGAAGGACAGACGGACGGGCAGGTCTACAGACGTGCATTTCCGTGTCCTTGGAGCTCTCTGACCACGCCTCTGGCAGGCGCAGGCCTTCTCGTGCAGCCGCCGCCCAGATGGAAGCAACGGCCTTGACCCTGGCGCTGAGTCTCGGCATCCCATCCATCCACGCAGGTGAGAGGAAGGAAAACAGGAGGGTTGGGAGCCTGCTTCCCCCAGGGGTCTCCCCTCTGATGAACAGCCCCTCTCCCTCCCTCCCACACAGGGCAAGAGGGCCGCCTCCCTCGTGAGGAAACCCACTCGCCCACGTCTCCCTGCGTGCGGTGCCATCTCGCTGCCGGCTCTGCTCCATAACGGCCTTGGCAAAGCGACTTGACAAGAGCCCCCCGGGGCAGACAAGGAGACGCCCCGTCATTGTGGGACTCTTTGCTTCCAACCACGTACATTCGCTGGCCAAACACCACCTCGGGTGGGTTTTCTCCTCCCTGCGCCCGGGAGGTCGGGGCAGGGAGTGGAGGAGACAGGGAGGGCGCTGGGTAATTGCACATGGCGGCAGGCTTTCGGATCCGCTCCTGCACCTCAGCCCGCACTGTGATCCCGCTCCTTCATTTCCAGCTCCTCTCCAGCTGCCGCGGGCCCACCTGACAGGCGCCAGCTCGGGAATGTGAATCAGACGCCCCCTCGGCCACCCCCGCTCCCTCACGTGCCCTCGCCGTGGACTTGACTCTGCTGCTCCTGTACTGGAGCTGCTTCTCTTCCTGCACCTGCCACTCCTTCCCTGAGGAAAGCCAGGCCACGGGGACATCGAAGACGTGGTGTTGTACAGTCACCCAGCTTTCAGCCGGCAGCTCCAGACTCCGTTTCCCGGCCCCTCTTCCCTTTTTTTTTTAAATATATTTTATTGACTTGTTACAGAGAGGAAGGGAGAGGGATAGAGAGTTAGGAACATCCATGAGAGAGAGACATCGGTCAGCCGCCTCCTGCACACCTCCCACTGGAGATGTGCCCGCCACCAAGGCACATGCCCTTGACCGGAATCGAACCTGGGACCTTTCAGTCCGCAGGCTGACACTCTATCCACTGAGCCACCCCGGTTTCGGCCCTTCTTCCCTTAAAGATGGGAAGACCAGGGGGAGCAGAGCCCCCACCACCCCGGGGGGCGGGGGAGAGGGAGGTCATGTGGCTCTTGGCGGGTCTCTCCGCCCAGCGGGGCTCATGCCCTGCCCCAGGGGCCGCTGGGAGCTTGGAAACGCTGCAGCTGGCGCTGAACCCTGGGAGCTGGCGCAGACCCGTTGCTCACAGACTCCCATAAACCCGGAGGCAGAGGGTGGCAGGCAGAACCCCGTGCCTTGGCCCTCGCAGTCATGAGGTACACGCCCAAGTCAAGAATCCTCTGAAATCCGCCGAAACCAGTGTGGCTCAGCGGATAGAGCGTCGGCCTGCGGACTGAAAGGTCCCGGGTTCGATTCCGATCAAGGGCATGTACCTTGGTGGCGTGCACTGGGGGTGGGGATGTGTGTGCAGGAGGCGGCTGATGGATGTCTCTCTCTCATCGATGTTTCTAACTCACTATCTCTCTCCCTTCCTCTCTGTGGAAAATCAATAAAATATATTTAAAAAATAAATAAAAAAGAATCATCTGAAATCCACCCCTGCCTGCGAGTTATGAAAACCAGAAGCCCCGTGCAATTCATCCGAGAAGGAAAGCTTGGGGGAAAGTGAGGGGACCCGGCTCCCTCCCCAGAAAGGAGGCTCTGCTCGGCTCTGTGAAATGATTGAAGCAGGTTTAAGTTTTAGTCCAAGGACGCATTCCCGCTCTCCAAGGAGCATCCCCTGCCCCCCTGCCCTGACACTGGGAGATCAGCCAGAGAGCTGGGGTTCTGGGCGGGGGCCAGAGGAGGAGAGTGGGGGTGTGGTGGGCAGCAGAGTTGGGGGGGGCTGTGGGGTGGTGTCCACATGAAAGGAGCGAAGGCGGGGCTGCGGCGGGGGCCTGCCAACCCCTCTGCTGAAAGGCGGGGGGCAGGCTGCACTCACCGCACCCAGCAGAAAGGAGGCCGCGCCCCCAGTGGTGGGTGAGGGGTCTGGGACTCTCACTCTCTCCCGGGGGACCCACAGAAAGAGAGCCCCTCGGAGCTGGGGGTTCAGGAGAGAAGAGCTGGTGAGTGTGACACTGGGCAGGAAGGCGGTCACCGCACCGGTGAGGTGAGCTGGCAGGAGGCCCGAGGGGAGGGGTTCCTGGCAGCTGGCTTGATCAAAGAGGGGGAGCTCTTTGGAAGGGTCTGCCCTTCCGACTCCTTCTTCCACCCCCGACGGGCAGGTCGGACGTAAACCCCCACTGCACGCAGGCATGCCTTCTTGTTGCAAGCGAGGTGAGCTGACACAAACAGAGAAGCTTCTGGAATCTCCAGGGAGTCGAGCAGAGAGCCCTCCACCCAAGCAGGCAGGAGACAGGAGACTGGATCTCACCTCCCTGTGTCTGCTTCGAGCCCCTGACCCCCGCCTTTTCCCCCCCTCCTCCTCCTCTTCTTCCTCCTCCTCCTCCTCCTCCTGTCTCTCCTCTGGCACCTGCTGTTCAGAGAATCCCTCCCGCCCTTGGCCATGCACCTGGCAGCCAGCTGCCCAGCATTGCAGCCGGGGCCCTGGCTCTGCCTTTCGCCGGCTGCTGGCTGGGAACTAGCTGACCTTGAACTTGTCCACGCCTCAGCTTCCTCATCTGTCGAGTGGGGGGAATAGGAGCAGCTGCCTCCCCCGAGCTGTTGGGAGCCTCAAATAAGGTAACGGGCGCGCAGGCTCGCTGCCCAGCGGGGCTCTGAGGCCTCGGGGCCGCTGGGAGCCGCTGCCGTGGTTACTACTGTTGTGGTTGGAAGGGTTTCAGCCTCCTCCTCCCCCCCTCGCTCGCCTCACCCTCCTCCTCCTCCTCCTCCTCCTCCTCCTCTCGAAAGCCCTCCTCGGGCGCCGTGCCAACCCCCTTCCCACATCGCATCGCTGTGCCCACTCGTTCTTCCTGTCGTGTTTACGTCCCCAGCCAGCCCGCAGAGAGAGAGAGAGGGATAAAAGCGGTGGAGACACGTTTTATTTCTGAAGTTGTTAATTTTACTCTAGACTTCCTAAAAAGGATCCCCCATCTGTCAGAGAGAGAGAGAGAGAGAGAGAGAGAGAGAGAGAGAGAGAGAGATGAAAGATCTCACAAAGTCATGATGTGAGTGCCAAGCCAACCGAAGTGGAAGGGACCGTCTTGATGGCGGAGTCCCTTTAGCGGGGGTGTCGCCCGACCCACATCTGCCCCCTCGGAACGAGAGGGAGAGAACCGGGTCTTTGAAGACATAAAAGGGGCCCCAGCCAACCCGGTCCTGGGTGGACACATAGCCAGAGACGTGACCTTCCGTGTAAAACTGTCCCTCTTCTGCCCGCATCCCCCGTCTTAGAGCCACACACCTGGACACACACACACCGCTCGCCGTGTGTGTCAGCGGCGGTCCTTCCCCGGAAACTCGGAGAAGCTGCAGATGCCGGCTGCTCAGCCCACGCTCCCCTGCATCCCCCCCCCTCTGCCCCCCACTGCACCGAGCAGCAGCACCCCTTCCCCACACTCACCCCTAACCCCCCCCAAAAAAAAAGCCGGCTCCCCAGCCCGCCTGCCCTGCCCCGAGAGCTGTCCCCAAAAACCAACACCTGGGGAAGTCACACTGATCCTCCGACCAGCGGCTTCCCCTGCTGAGGGCTCAACGCGCTCCCCCGAGGCGCAAGCCGCTCGGAGGCAGACGCTGCGTCCTTTTCTCTTTTTAAGGCGAATTTTTAAAAAGTTGCAAACTTCACCCGTCTCTGCACTCGCCCTGCAGCGCGAGCCGGACCCAGCGCCGGTTCCTCAGAGCCCAGCGTGACCCGGCTGGCTTTCCCATCTTCAGAGATAAACCGGGGTCCCTGCTTCCCCCGGTCCCCTCTTCCCACCCCCGTCCCCATCCCCGCTCCCCCGGTTCCCGTTTTCCGAGGAGAAGTGCCACTCACCTCGCTCATGATGCTTCCTTCCCCACAGGCTCCGGTCCTGCCTCTGGCTCCGGCTCCGGCTCTGAAGGAACTGCTCTCAGGGGTGGCTCGCGGCTCGGCCAGCCTGGCTCTCCTCTTAAAAAGGGCTGCCCCCGTGGCATCATGCCTCCCGGAGCCAATGAGATGCCTTCACCTGGCTGGCAGCTGGCGGGCATCTGAGAGCGCACAGGGCCACCTAGTGGGCGAGGGAGGGGACGCAGCCCATCCAGGTCAGGGCTGCCCATGCTGTCAGGGAGAGA
>PVJN01032886.1:0-23831 GCA_004026805.1 Lasiurus borealis | reverse complement strand
ACTTCTGGAAGCTAAGGATCACAATGAAGCGCTGTCATTTTCCTCTGACCCATTCTCACCCAACAGAACCTCGATCTTCAAGGTCTGGCCTCTCCTGCCAGAGGGGTGAATGTGTCATTCCCAATGGCCATTTAGAATCACTCAATTCCCCAGCCATAGAGGTTGACTTTTGTTTAGACTGCCACTTAAACAAAGTCAAATCAGAATCTTTTGTGGGAACCAGATACTGATATTGTTAGGATAGGAGTTGTTCATCTTCTGAGTTTTGACTCTTAGGGACCTTGTGAGTCTAAAATGGCCACTGCTCATTTCCACTATGTAACAAAACCGGTCTCAGAATGGAGTCAATGCAAAGGCAAGCCTAGAAGAACATAAATAGCATCCTGGTGGGTTCATCTAAGTACCTGGATTAAGTCCAGATGGAAACTAGCCAGTCCTATACTTCCCATGTATGTGAGCCACTACTTCCCCTTCCATATTATTTTTAATAAACATATAGGCATTGTCAGTTGCAACTAAAATAATCCTGATGAATATAGACATTCATTCATTCAACAACTATGCCTACTCTGCAAAAGCCTGAAAACTAGACCTGTCCACCAATCAGGCAAGTGCTTTGGGAAGGACCCAGAGGGAGGATGCCTTCCTGGCAGATGGAGCATGCTATTCAGAGAATATGACATGTGCTAAATGGCACTTTGTGTCAAAGAGGTTTATTCATTCAATTATTCAGCAAGTAGTTCTCAATACCCACTCTGTATTCTTGGCATGAGGGGACAATGGAAGGCATCATCACTTCTCTCATGGGCCTTTCTGTCTAAGGAAGAGAGACATCAATCAAACAGTCTCTCAAGTATAAGTCTGTGCAATTGATAAGCTAGAAAGAAAAAGCACGTTATGCTTTGAAAATGTGAGAATGGAGATTTGATCTAATACAGAAGGCTAGGGAAGGTTTATAGCCGATGACTAGGTAAAAATGAGTGGGAAGAGCATGTGGGAAGAGCAAAGGAGTAGCAAGAATGAAAAAAGACTGACAATTCTCTAGCATTTAACGTGAGGATGGGATGGGGGACTTAGGAGTGTGAGATACGATCAAAGTAGGAAGAGTATCACCTAACTGGTCATTCTAGATAGAGTGACCTGGGACAAGTCCATTCACCTACTTCCCATAGGTCACTATTAATAATGTCCACTTTCCTAAAAATATGCCAAACTGGACATTAAATTCTATAGTTTTTTGGTGAAAAATGACATTAGGCTAACTGCAATATAATATCCTGAACTGGATGTTGGAACAGAAAAAGAATATTAGTGGGGAAACTGATGCAATCCTAATAAAGTCTGGATATTAGTTAATAGTAATATATCAATGTTAATAAGATAATTTTGACAAATAAGCCAACAGTAATGTGAGATGTTAGCATTAAGTAAAACTGGGTGAATGATATTTAGAAATTACCTGTACTATCTTTGCAACTTCTCTATAAATTAAAAATAAAAAGTTTTGTCTTTCTCCTAAGAAGAATAGAAAGCTACTAAAGATGTTTGACCATGGTGGGGTGGCAAAGAGGAGAGTTGTCAGCCCTGAGAGGCCACTCTTGGCTGTCGATAGAGGATTACTGGAGAGGAATATGAGACTGCAGTTGGACCAGAATAAGCCTTTATCATTATCCCAGAAAGAGATAAAGGTATCTTAGAGCAGGAGATAAAGAGAAATTCAGGGCTATTTTGATGATGGACTGGATGAGAATTTTTGGTGGACTGTATATGGAGGTAAAGGAGTTCAGGATGACCCCTAGGTTTCTATGCGTCTGGCATGTGATGGGGAGTCCAGTATACCACACACATGACCCTGAGCTCTGAGCAGGCCATCTTAGGGGAACAGGAAGTAGATATACTCCGAACATGAAACTAGGGGATGAGAGTACAGCAATCACATCCCTGTGAGTATTGACAAGAGCCAGCCAAATAGCAACTCAATTCAAACACTATCAGAGCACCAGGTGGCTTATCAAGATATTATATCAGGCTTCAGCTAGTTTGGCTCAGTGGATAGAGCATCAGCCTGCAGACTGAAGGGCTCCATGCCCGGGGTCCAGGGTGTGGACTTAATCCCAAATTGAGGGACGTGAAGGAGGCAGCCATTTAATAATTCTCTCATATCCCTGATGTCTCTCTCTCTCTCTCTCTCTCTCTCTCTCTCTCTCTCTCTCTCTCTCTCTCTGAAATCAATAAATATGTATTTTTAAAAAAAACACTATGCCAGATTTTTCAGAGTAAAGCACAGGTTTGAAGGCCCAAAAGAAGTAAATTGAAGTTCTATTTCTCCAATGAGAATCCAGAACCACAGCAGAATTTGCCACAATAGATACTGTGTTCAGTCTAGTGATGAGTCCTGATCCATTAAGTTCTTTCAAGAGCCACTAATTTTAGAGCAGTCTAGACCTGCACCTCTAGCGTGAAATGAGGCACACCTACCAGGAAAAGGCGGCATGAATAAAGGCACATCCTGGTGGCTAGGAGACTCTGGACCCCCCCCCCTCCAGACCTATGGGCAAGACCACAAAACAGTATCCAGTACATAGCTGATGCTCAGCATTAGTTGCAGGAAAGAAGTATTGGCTAAAACATTCTGGGTATCAATTCCTAACTGTGAAGTTAGACTAATAATGAATAACTGATAAGGCTGCACAAAGTCAGAGTAGACTAAGGTGTGTAGTTCAGGCTCGTGGAAAGCAGTAGAGAGACAGTAGCTATTTTGATGAAAAGGCAGAGGCTAGGAAGCATTCGTCACTCATATGTATTTCTCTATAGTGACCAGCACACTTCCCTTAATTAGCAATCCAATTAGATATTGGCACTTTCAAAACATAGGCCTGGGCTGTGAGGATTTTATCAGGTGGATTAGTCACTATTCGCAGTTGTGTCTCAGGCACCTGGATACATTACATGCTTAATAAATACCTGATGGGAAATATGTTTATTTAGTTTCTTCCTGCAATCTCAGAGTGTCTCTCCGCAGCCTTCAGGAAAGTGATCTCTATAGGCTTGTCATTTGCTTTATTGGCTGGGCTATGCTTCAAGCGAGCGGAAAGCCCTGGGTGTCTCTGCCCCTAAATGGTATTCACTTACTTCAATGTCATGGTTCATCTGTGACCAAAATGCGCCTTGTAAGGGTCACAGCTTTCCCCCAGCATGGCGAATGAATGAACTGCCCTTTGGGTGGGTTGTGCAAGAAGAAAAACCGGCCTGTCCCAGAAATAGCCACGCCAGGAGGAACAGCAGCAGCTGCGGCGGTTCTCGGTGTCTTGGCGGGGATGGAAGAGAGACTGAGAGGCATAAATTTCGAGGCTGGTCTAGAGCCAGTGAAGCGCCCGAAGGGGCGGCCCCCGGGATGAAGAGGGCCAGGCTTTGCCGCTGCCTGGGAGGATTATGAGCTGCCCGGTAGGAATATGAGTCGGTCTCCTTGGGAACTGGAACTCTGCTTAATTTACCTGTCAAACAGCCTGATGGATCTGTCCATAGAGTTTTTTAATAGAAGATAAAGCTCTTCGCTCTGTGAGGCTTTCCCCTGCAGTGGGGAACGTATCCATCACTCGCCGAGATGGATGTGGCTAATTCAGGGCCCTCCAGCCCCGCCCAGTGAGTGCTTTATCTCTAATGTGTAAATATCATTATTTGGAGTGGGAGTTAAAGGCTGGCCATTGTACTAGTACGTTCGGTTTGTTTTCCGATGAAGACTCCAAGGAGACAAGTTGACAGACACCTCTAGACGGTGGTCTGCTGGTAGGCCCAGTGGCGGGAACCTGGCAGGCCACCATCACAGATGCCCAGGTTTAGAGACCCAGAAGAGCAAGGGAGAAGAGAGAGTTTACACAGGGGGAATACTCAGCCACACCATGATTTCTCACTATTTTACAACCTTCATTGGCTTACTTCCTGAAGGATCCTGTAAATTCTTAGCCATTCATTACAAAGCATGCTTTGGGTGAGAAACTAAGAAATTGGCAATTCTCAGAGATTCCTGGTAACCCCTCTGCTCTTCATCATAAAACATAAGGAATAAAAAACATCATTAATTTTAGGTGCAGAATATCTATTAATTTGCAACACTTGGATTATGCCTTTCATATTGAAAAATCTACTGTAAAATCATTAATAAATTCTGAATGTGCCTGTGCAAATTAATGGTTTTATAGTAATTGTAAATGTATGTACTAATATGAATTTATATAACATCTTCTTTACCCTTCCTTTGCCAGCAATAATGTGTAATTCTATTTATCTCTGCAAGGCAAACTAAACGCTAAAATTTATCCATTTAATAGAATATTTAATTTGCATCTTTTAAAAACTAATTTTTCAAAAATAGAAATGAATAATTAAATTGTTATTTCTAATAGAAAAAAATATTGAGGCCAAAACACATATGGTTGCTGAATTATTTTTTTAATGTTAACATTAACACAAAATGAGGGAATTCAAAGTACTTTCCCTCCTTTGAAAAGAATAAATAAAGATGTTAAGGGTTTCCCTGTAGACCATTTAAATTTTAAAATCTTAATTAAAAATAAAAAGCTACCTGGCTCCAAGTTGGGAATTTGAACTTAATTGCTCACATATTTAGCCCTTTCCAAACACCACTAACAACTCCAAAAACATAAACATATGTTCTTTTTTAAAAATATATATTTTATTGATTTCTTTACATAGAGGAAGAGAGAGAGATAGAAAGTCAGAAACATCGATGAGAGAGAGACATCGATCAGCCACCTCCTGCACGCCCCATAGTGAAGATGTGCCAGGTACGTGCCCGAAAGCAAGGTACATGCCCTTGACCGGAATCGAACCTGGGACCTTTCAGTCCAGAAGCCAACGCTCTATCCACTGAGCCAAACCAGTCTTGGCAACATATGTTCTTAATACAATATAAGTATAAACTAAGATGAATCAGGAGGTCATGGTTTGATTCCTGTCAGAGCACATGCTGGGGTTGCATGCTCAATCCCTAGTGTGGAGCATGCATGAGGCAATTGACCAATATTCTCTCTCATCATTGATGTTTCTATCTCTCTTTCCTTTTCCTTCCTCTCTGCAATAAAAATATATTTAAAATTAAAATAAATAAATATCTATACAAGTAATATTCATCAATGGTCAGTAAAGTATTGGTGAGTACATTGTGAAAGCAATATAAATATCCATTAACAGTGATTTGATTAATTAATCATGGTACTATATACTGATACAGGAGATAATATGTAGCTATTGAAATATTATGAACCTATAGATATTGAAACACATCTCAGTAGGATTGTAGTACAAAAAAGCAATTAAGAAACAGCATTAATTGCTTTTGGTTTTAGAAAATGAAACTTCTACTTACCAAAAATATCTAAAACTTGGAAGAACATTGAGGAGAATACTACAATCCAACTGATTTTTTTCTATTATAGCCCAACTTTGAATACATATGCATATTTATTTATATGTGCAAGTTGTTTTCATTTTTAACATAACTTACTTAAAATATATATTTATTATATTTTGACAAGAACAGGTTTTTCCAAGAGGTTTTTATTTGTTGCTTGTTGAAATTTAATTTTGATATCTAAGGAATGCTAATGACAGTGCTTCCATTTAAAAGTAATACTACTGACCACCCCCAGTGAATTTCATACCCAGGGAAGAAAAACCACCATGGTCCTATGATGCTACTTGTAGATTAATGTTGACTCACTCACATTTTCTTAAGTATATACTTAAGTAAATAGATCAATAGAGTAGAGAGGATATAATAAGATGATGCATGTTATGCGGAATAAAACAGTAAAGGCTGTGAGGACTCGGGATTAAATAAAGGCAATATTTATTTAAAATCACTGGTTGATACAGTCCTTGGTTTTGAAACTAAGAGGGCCATAGCACCCCGATAGCTACAAGCATATCCAGAGGCAATATTGGTTTATTATCCCCATCTTTGATAAAAAGAAGGAAGGCTCCTTAGAGAAAGCACTGACTCTATGGCTGGGGCAGGGAATATATAAAATGAGGCTGGAGCAGCTTGTTGTGCCAGAAAGTGAGGAAGTGTTAAACATTTCAAAACACACAGGATGATGGACATATCTCAAAGGGATACAGTAGGGGTGATCAAAGGAGCTCCCAATGGCCAAAGCTGGAACAATATGAGGAACAAATAATCAACATGATGTAAAATACATATTGATGAGTTCATGCTGATGTAAACATGATTGAATAAATTAATAAATAATAGATGATAAATAGAAAGACTCCCATGCAGAATTTCAAATAATTTAAGCCGATTCTTCATTCACTGAGGTGAGCATAGTGACTTATTTCTAAAGAATACAGGTTGAAAAGCAGGAAGAAAAAAAAAAAAAGAAGGTGAATTTTACATTTGAGAAACCTGGCCAATACTACCTCAACTATGTGATCAAGGTCAACATGAGACTTTATAAATCATGCTGATAATGTGTATCCTTGGTATGATGTGGAACTTTACTGTGGTTTTCATCCCCAAAACACATTCCTCCTGCCTAATCATGAGTAAAACAGCAGACAAATACCAATTGAGAGACATTCTGCAAAATCCCTGAGCGGTAGTACTCAAAACTGGCAAGGTCATCAAAAATGAGGAGAGTGAGAAACTCTCACAACCAAGAGGAGCCTAAGAAGACTTGAGAACTAGATGTCATGTGGTCTCCCAGAGGGGATCCTAGAACAGAAAAAGAGCCTTAAGTAAACATTCCAAATCTGGTTAAAGTATGGACTTTAGTGAGTAAGGATGTCTATCCACAGTGGTTAGTTAGTTGTGACAAATATGTCATACGGTTATAAGATGTTAACGGTAGTGGAAATTGGGAATGAGGTCTGTGGGTACAATATCCTTGCAACTTTTCTGTAAATCTGAAACTATTCCAAAATAAAATGGTCATCTTGTTTATTTAATTTTATTTTTTATGTTGTTTAAAAAAGAGTGGCCACAGTAGACCTCATCTAGGCATCCATGTTAAGCAAGACTTAAGAAGAGTGAAGGAGCCGGGCTGATGTGGCTCATTTGTTGAGTATCAACCTATGAACCAGAAGGTAACAGTTCAATTCCTGGTAGGGGCACATGCTGGGGGTTGTGGGCTTAATCCCTAGTAGGGGGCATGTAGGAGGCAGCTGATCCATGGTTCTCTCACATGATTGAAGTTTCTATCTCTCTCTCCCTCTCCCTTCCTCTATAAGATCAATAAAAATATTTTTTTAAAGAAGAAGAGTAAGGGAGCCAATTGTTTGGGTTTCTGGAGAACAGACTCTGTAAAAGAAGCAGCCTTGCCTTTCAAGGAAGAGCAAAGCAAAAAGTGGCCCAGAATTAGTCAGAGTTGGGGAGAATTGGAGGGGCAGTGAGAAATTAATTTAAGTTGTTTAATCTAGATGTCACTAGCAGGTTTTGGAAATGCAGATAATATCTGGTTTTAAATTGTCATAAGGCTCAAATGTTTTAAATTATTTAGCACTATTCGGTACATGTTCAATAAATGGTGACTATTATTAGTAATAGTTATTACTTATGAAATTAAAAACAAAAAAAGACTTTCAAAACATACTGCACTGACAAAAACAAACTCCTAATTATAAGACTTTTCCTGAAAACAATAAAAGGCTGTCCTTAGTATAAATTCCCTTCCCTTGTTCAGCTGTGTAAAGACACAGATTGGATTCCATCATCATAGAAAGAATATGAGAGAAAAATGTTAAGACATTGTAACTATGGCCATCAGCCCCGTAATTTCACACACCCTCTGCCTGTTTCCATCTATCATATTGTAGTGTCAAACAGCTTCTCCCAGCTTGCCTCTGATACTAAATTTGCCTAAACCATCTTTATCAGCTCATATGCTCCAATTCTGATTGTTTGCCATAACATTAAATGTAATGACTGTACAGTGAGTCAAGTCACCTCACATAGCTATATTCTATTTAACTACCCATTATCTCTTCCACACAGAATTAGGCTCCACTGAAGAAAGCAAATCAGCCCATACATCTGAGCTGCCAGCCAGAGGCAGAGGCAGAGCCTGGCGAGCAGAAAAGGCAGCATGGTGCTCATGGCCTATAGCAATCAATGCAAATCTATGCAACAGTAAGAAGGTGTTTTAATTCCAATAACAAGCATCCTGTGACTGATGAATCTTTCAAAGCTCTTTTCTACGTGTTTGCTTAATCCAAGCATGCTAGCAGAGGTGGCTAATGCTTCAGAAAGTTGCCCACACCAGGGTAGCCTGCTCCATCTCCAGCATGTTGAAGGGGAGGAGGGAAGGACAGAAGGCTGTGAGTTCAGACACCTGAATGCTGGTGTGAAGTTAGTGCAGGATGTGATCAAATTCCATCATTTTATTAAAAAACACCAATCAAGTGACAGAGAACTAATTAGTGGCTGATTTTATGATTGTTTCTGGCCTTCCAATGCTTCCCCAGTGACCACAAATAATTTTATATATATATATATGCCTAATATGCAAATTGTCCCCATGGGAGTTCGACTGCTATGATGTGCACTGACAACCAGGGTGCAGCATGGAATGAAGGAAGGCCCTGATTGGCAGTCAGAAGGCCCAAATCAGCCCTGATTGCCAGCCAGGCCTAGGGAACCTATCATGCACCAGACTTCTAGTGTTATATGTTGATGGATATGTATATATTATAGTTCTTTGGGTGAAGATGGATTCTAAGAAGATGCATTAGGGCCAAATTTTTAGGAAAGGGATGGAACTGGAGAAAAGACATAAAGTGGGACAACAGTAGTCCTAGAGTGATGGTTTCAATAATCCTATATAATAAAAGCCTAATATGATAAGTGTCTGGTTGTCTGATTGGCCATTCAACCAATCAAAGTGTAATATCCCAATGATATGCTAAGGCCTCTCAACCACTCACTATGACATGCACTGACCATCAAGGGGCAGATGCTCCCACTGGTAGGTTAGCTTGCTGCTGGGATTTGGCCTATCAGGACTGAGAGAGATGGGCCAGACACGCCCTGAAGCCCTCCTACAATTCCTCCCTGGCTGGCCAACTTCCTGCTTCCCTCCCCAGCCCTGATTATGCACCAGTGGGGTCCCTCTGCCAGGCCTGAGCCCTCTGGCAATCTGGAACCCCTAAGGGGATGCTGGAGAGCCAGATTCAGCCCGACAGTGGAATCCTCATGGAGCAGGCCTAAGCTGTCAGTCAGACATCTCCTGAGGGATCCTGGACTATGAGAGGATACAGGCCAGGCTGAGGGGACCCTCCCCTCCAAGTGCATGAATTTTGTGCACTGGGCCTCTCGTAATAACATAGAATATAGCTGATTGAATCAATTCAATTCTGTGCATCTGAGGTCCAGCATGGCCACTACTAAATGTTAATGAGTGTGAAGAATGTGGCTTTAAGGTCAAAAACAGTGGAAGAAATCGAGGCTCCAACACCTTTCCTCCTATGTCTGTTGTAGTCTGACCTCTGAAAAGGGAACTGGTGGCTCAGATCTTTATACACAGTTCAAGCACTAGCCTCTCTGTGACATTGCCAACGAGGACTCCAATTTAACAGAGTTGGGTCATACAGTAACTTGTGTGCTACAAACACATAAAAAAAAGTCTACTTACTGCTTAACCTTCTAACACTGAAGACACCTCATTGACTATTACACTGGAATTAGTCTCTTCCTATGAATACATCATGCTTCAGTTCTTCAATTTGTTTCAATTGACCTAATAAAAGAAATGTTTTTTTCCCAAAAATGACTAGTGGTTTAGCAGCTGGCTTTACTCACCTTTTCAGCAGCGCAGACTTAATGCAGCTGACATTCAAGTTGAGATAATTGGAGTGTAAATTACTTTCAAGCACTTTCTTCTTAAAATAGAGAAGGGCCTGTCCTTCATATTGGAACATGACATTAATTGTGGTTATCCATGAGACAGTGTGGTGAAATGACTTTATAACATTTGTTATGGTGTTGATTCAATGTGTCTTTAACAGTTATGTTCTTATAAAAAAATAAAAAAAATGTGTTTAATAGGCCCTTTAATGGAAATTTTCTTACTTCAAAATAAATTTGTAAAGTAGAACAGTGTTGACTGAAATACTCGTAAGGATATCTCCACAGGAAAGACAGGAATTCAGAAAAGTAGTATGTAGCTTCTGTGTTTATTTTGCTGGTTTCGTTTGATTTTTGGTGGCTCCATCATTTCACTTCATGCTTTAGGTGACACTCCAGTTGGGACTGCTCATCTCCATGTGAGTCTTACACAGAGGCTCTGAGGCCCCAAGGCACCTCCTTATAACTAGGAGGCCATTTCCAAATGCCTTGCCTACCCTCCAGTCATGTACTCTAGCTAGCCTGCTCTCTGCTAACCAATCTATGATTATCAACTTAGTGAACTATTCCCTAAAATGAAACAAGTTACAGTTAGTTTATTTCTAAAACAAGTTTGCGTCTTGATGGTCTCAAATAATCTAGGTACAGAAGTAGAATTAAGACAGTCAGAATTGGAAGGCAAGGGCAAGACTGGCATTAGGACAGGCATATCTATGGCTTTTTGTGGGAAGACAAGTAGTCTCTTGAAAACCAGAGGAGAACACCTTCATCAAGACAAATGTCCATGAAATGGTGAACTCTGCTCTTCTCATTAAAAATAATAATAACAGCTACTTAATCATTAGTTTTGAATGATTATTATTATATACACGAATAATAGTTCAGTTATCTTTCAGAGTCATCAAATACATTTCAGCAAACAGGAGTAGAAGTATTTTAAGGTGAGAATATGAAAAATGAGAACTCGGGGCATAAAACTTCTCCCAAATTCTGCTCCAAATTTTGCATCTTACTTAAAATAGCTCATGGAGTCTATAATATTCTTTATTCTTCTTGAGCAACATTCAGGTAACTTACTCCCATTGATCATCAGCTAACATGTATAAGTGTATCTGAATAATCTAAAATGGTTTTCATGAAGAATCAGGAACTCCCTGGTCATTCCCAGTTAGGCCCACAAAATTGAAAACTTCCTGAGGTGGGTCACAACTTGAATTTAACAAAAACTCCTTTATTTTAACCTTCTCCAAACAAATAAATGGCTATAAGTCTGTTTATAGTATAGAAATTTCCCATCTGCCACATCTAGGACAGGTGTATTATCAAATAATGTTAATTCTTGTTAAGTCATTAACTATTAACCACATTTAGTAATTTTAATAAAGATCCTTTTGAATTATTAAAAGCATATAAGCCGCTACTTCTTTCCAGGAGGTTGGGTGATACTATCTGGAGGCATTTTGCTGTGCACTATAATGACCAGAGAGGCGAATTCCACTTATAATAAAGATGCAAAAGATTTGGAGACCTCCAGAAATATATGATTGCAGGAGATTGTATTTAGGAGAAGCTGGGTGCTTTATGGAAAAAAAAAACTATGAAAAGGAACAAGAGGAAATTGGCAGAAGATTAAAAAAAGAAAGAAAAAAAGAACAGGCCAATACACAAACTAAATTCTAAATGGTTTATACTGTAATCTACCTTTCTGCTTTTCCTAGAGGGGTAGATTACAGTATAAACCATTTAGAATGCTTTTCCTAGCATATCTTCAATAGATTCTTCACTGACTAATGCTTGACTTTATCTTATTAATGAGGAGAACATGAGCAGACAGTTTGAAGAAGAAGATGAAGGGACAATTGTCACTTGTATCACCTATGGTTTATTTTGATAGTTTCAGCCATATCCTATGTATGGTATTAAGCTTATTTTTCTAAAAAATACTTGAAAACCATTAATAACTAAGTACCATTGTCTTTGCATTGGTCAACTAATACCGTATACATATCCATTCAACAAATATACTTTGCAAATCAACTATTTGAAGAAAACTTAGCTAGAGCTTTAAAGGACCTGGTATTGAATCAGATATTTATCTTGTCTCTAATAGGAACTCACTCCAGGAAGAACAGTAAGACTTGGGCACTATTACTATAATCCAGGGTAAAAAGTGAAAAACACTTGTACAAAAGGGAGATTAAAATATTTGCTCCGGGAGAAAGAATAACTATGTGGAGGGATTACAACTTCAGTTGAATCTGAGAAGAAATTTAAAATCAACCAAAATAAATGAGTCAGATTTGTCCAATAAATAAAAATATGATCCACAAACCAGAATTTTATGTTGTTGATGATTACTGTGGTAAAAAGTTTCAAACCCTTGTAAAACTCATAGTCCAAAGAATAAGATTGGGGTAATAGAACAAATCCATTATGCAATTCACCCCCGTCATAGGAACCAAAGGTAATATGAAGACTGACAAAAAAAATCCTTATACTTGTGAAATGTTAAAATTTAACATATAGTATGGAATTATTTGATATATTATCTTTCTCTTTCTTAAGGAATAGGTGTTGGAGTAACCAAATTGTTACTAAACCATTCATGAGTTAGTCTTAATCTCTATCCTCAGAAAGAGAAAAATTGCAGATAAGAGTAGCGATGCTATATTTTACATAGCACAGATCCCCTATGACCCACTTAACTGATTCAAAATATTCACTCTCTGTGGCCATCTGAAATATGATGTCTTCTCTTCCAAAACCATGACATTGCCCTTCAAGAGGAGGGGTTAAAACGGGGAACAGGGACTTGTAGAAACTAAAGCTAGTAATTATGCCACAAAGACATGCAGGCTGGTAATTCTACTAATAAATATGTACCTTTTATTTAGAATTATAAAATAACAGAAATAGACTGTCCAAGCGCCAATTATAAATAGAATTGTAATAGGGGAAAAGCAGATTTTTAAAAAGAGTACCATCATAGCTCCTTTATCCAATAGTATAAGCATTTAGATTTCTGTATTGCAGCTTAATATGGTGTTGCTTTAGGGAAGTGTTTCCACCTCTAACAAGCCACAAGCCCTAACCACCAACACATCAACCACAAGTTAAACCTAATTACTGAATATTAATTCAGTTATTGTAGGAGGAGCTACCAAGTTTTCACACATTGCCTTATTCAAAGCTGTCTGGATTTCAAAAGAACTCTGCCATCTGTCATGACACCAAGTATAACTGATCATTAGATAAAGGAATGATTGAGGAACTCATCCAATTAATTCCTTCTGGGCTCCCCACACTGCAGAGTCAAGCCAAGCCAAAGTTAGTTTGCCTCTATCTTTAGTTTCATTGTTCTCACTGCCACTGCTTTCCTGATAACTACATATCTCCTTATCATGTTAGCCTCATATTGTGTCTAACTTGATATGCATCCTGAATCTCAATTAAAGATATTTAAAGTCATTCATAAGTACAAATTGATGATACATTTGAGCTGATAATTGAGCCCTGGTTTTCTCCCAAACACACACACACACACACTCAGACACACGCATGCATACACAATTATAATTACTATGTTAAATAAAATAAATAAGCCTCTTATTCTTCTGGATGGAACTCAAGAATAAATATTACAATAAAGAGTAAGTTTGGACCATAGGGAAATCTTGCCTTGAGACTTCATATGAAGTCACTGCTTCCATTGAATTACATCTAGATGTCAGACCATGAGCCTCTTCCTAGCACACTCCTCGATTTTACCACTCTGATGGTGTTGAGAACATTTTTCATGGTATTGCACAAAGGTCTCTCTGTAAAGAATCAGAGGAGATTTTTTTTTCTCATTTTAGTTTTCAACAACAGTTGTTTTTCTTTATTATAACTTCATTATAAGTTACTAGCTTCATTCTTATGAACATTGTAAGTTTTGGAATCAACCTTGTGTCCCTCTTGGTATTTTGTGCTTTAAAACCCAGTCCAGACAAGTCCATGACCCATATCTTCCAGGATGAGCCGTGAGACTAGTGAGAGGTGAAGCCAGGAGGCACCAAGAGCACAGAGACCAAGGACTCACTCAGATGCTTGACCTGCTTTGCTTTAACCCTGCAGAGCCTGCCATCATGCAGCATGGTGACTAACAATCTTAAATTCACCTCATATTCAATTAGTTCACCATTTCCTCACTTATGTGTATATGTTTCTTGTATGTGGTTTTAAAACAATATATCTATCTTTAAACTGAAGAATATAAGTAGATAATCTAAAGCTATAAAAAAACTAATGCTGAACAAAATTGGCCCCTCAAATATAGTTGCTATATGATCAGGACTTTCAGGGAGATCATGTGTCTGCCACTGGTATTTGTGCAACATCCGCAAGTTTCTGCAATTCTTGTAGTTTGGCTGACGGAGAACATAGACTGAATATAGTCATGTTTAACCAAACAGGCTTTAGAAACAGTCTGCTGTGGTTCATCATCCAGCTCTGCCACTTAATAGTTGTAAGATCAGAGGCAAGAGACCTAACCTCACTATGCAACTGGACAACCTAGAAGAAATGGGTAAATTTCTAGAAACATACAACCTACCAAGACTAAGTTATGAATAAGTAAATAATAATATAAAGAGGTTGAATCCATAGTCAAAATCATCTTTAAAAAAAAAGTCTATGACTACATGGCTTCACTGCCGAACATTTTCAAACATCTAAAGAACTAATATCAATCCTCTTGCAAAAAATGTAGGAACACTTCCAAACTCTTTTTATGAGGTCAGAATTACCCTGACACCAAGCCAGAAAATGACACTATAAGAAAATTATAAGCAAATATCCCTGTTGAACATAGATGCAAAATCCTCAAAAAAATATTAGGAAGTTTTATGAAATAATACATTTAAAAGACCACACAACATAATCAAGCAGGATTTACTCCAGAGATGCAAGAATGAGTCAATATCACCAAAGCAAAAAATAAGTGTATACCACATTTTTAAAATAAGTGATAAAAATTACATGATCATCTCAAGAGATGCATAAAAAGCACTGATGAAATCCAACATCCATTCATGATAAAAACTCCACAAGTTTGATTCAGAGTGAGCACATCTTATTATAAGACAATGTATGAAAAGCATGCAGCTAAAGTCATATTCAATAATGAACACTGAAAGCTTCTTCTCTTAAGATCAGGAACAAGACAAGGATTTGCACCTTCAACATTTTTATTCAACATAAGAGGGGAAGTCCTGGTTAGAACAATAAGGCAAAAAAAAAAGTAAAAGATATCCAATCAAAAAGCAGAAGAAAAAACTGCTTCTATTTGCAGAAAACATAATATATATGCACAATATACATACTATATATAAAGCCCAAAAGACACTATCAAAAAATTGTCAGAACTAATAATCAAATTTAGCAAAGTTTCAGAATATAAAATCAATATACAAAAAGCAGTTGTCTTTCTATATATCAGCAACAAGCTACCAGAAAAGAAATTCAAAGTAATCCCATTTACAATTGCATCAGGAATAATAAAATATCTAAGAAAGTGTTTAACCAAGGAGGTTGAATATCTGTATACTGAAAACTATAAAACACGAATTAAAAAACTGAAGAAGACAAATAAATGGAAAGATATCCCATGCTCATAACTGGAAGAATTGATATTGTTACAATGTCCATACTACCCAAAGGAATTTACATGTTTAATACAATCCCTATAAAAATTCTGACAGCATTTTCACAAAATAGAAAAAAAACAAGTCTAAAATTTATATGGAACTATAAAAGACATCAAATAGCTAAAGGAATTTGGGGAAAAACAGAGCTGTAGGCATTATACTTCTTAATTTCAAACTATATTACAAAGATTTTGCAATTAAAATAGTATGATATTGGCATAACAGAAACATAGGTCAATAGAACATAATAAGAAATTCTAGCATTAAACCAACACACACACACACACACACACACACACACACACACACACACACACACTGGGGAAAGTCTCTTTAATAAATGATGTTGGAAAAACTGGATAGTCACATGAGAAAGAATAAAACTGGCCTATTCAGTTTGGCTCACTGTGGTTGAGCATTGACCTATGAACCAATAGTTCATGGTTCAATTCCAGATCAGGGTACATGGCTGGGTTGCAGGCTTGATCTACAGAAGGGAGAGTGCAGGAAGCAGCTGATCAATTATTCTCTTTCATTATTGATGTTTCTATCTCTCCCTCCCTCTTCCTTCCTCTCTGAAATCAATAAAAATATATATATAAAAGAAAAAGGATGAAACTGGACCCCAATTTTACATATATACAAAAATAAAATCAAAATTAACGAAAGACTTGAACATAGGTCTTAAAACGCCAAGAAGAAAATATAGGAGTAAACTCCCTAACATTAATCTTGGCAATAATCTCTTGGATAAGATACCAAAATCATGGGCAACAAAAACAAAAAATAAACAAGTGGGACTACATCAAACTGAAAAGTTTCTGCAAAGCAAAAGAATTATCAACAAAATGAAAAGGCAAACTATGGGTTGGGAAAAAATATTTGTGAACCACATATTCAATAAGAGATTACTCTCCAAAATATATAAGGAAATCATGCAACTTAGGAGCAAAACAAACAAAATAACCCCAAATAACCCAATTTAAAAGTGTACAAAGGAACTGAATAGACATTTTTCTAAAGAAGCCACATACATGACCTACAGGAACATGAAAAGATGAAAAGGTGCTCAACATCACTAATCACAGGAAAGTTCACATCAAAACCACAATTTAATATTACCTCCCACCTGTTAGGGTGATATATATATATATATATATATATTTTTTTTTTTTTAAGAGAGAGAGAGAGAGAGAGAGAGAGAGAGAGAGAGAGAGAGAGAGAGAGAAATGCTGCTGAAGATTTTGGTGAAAATATAAACTGGTACAGACACTATGGAAAACAGTGTGGAGGATCCACAAAAAAACTAAAAATTAAACTACCATATAATTCAGCAATCTCACTTCTGAGTTATTATCCAAAGCAAACAAAATCATTATCTTGAGTAGGCATTTGTATCCTATATTTACTAGCATAATTTGATATAGCCAATGGATGAAAATAATTTAAGTGTCAGTCAATGGGTTAATAAATAAAGAGCTGTAGCTGGTTTGTCTCAGTGAATAGAGCATCAGCCTGAGGACTGAAGGCTCCCAGATTCGATTCAGGCCAAGGGCACATGTCTGGGTTGCAAGTTTGATAGCCAATAGGGGATATGCAGGAGGCAGCCAATCAATGATTCTCTTTCATCATTGATGTTTCTTTCTCTATATACTCCTCTCTTCCTCTCTGAAATTAATAAAAATATATTTTTAAAACTTTCTTAAAAACAATAAAGAAATAAATAAAGAAAATGGGATGGAAAGCATTATGTTAAGTGAAATAAGCCAAACACAGAAAGATAAATACTGCATGACAGCATATAGAATCTTAAAAAAAAAAAGTCATACTCATAGAAACAATGAGTAAGAAAGTGGGGTGGTTACCAGGGGTTGGGGGTTGAGGAAAACAGGAAGAATTTAGTAAAAAGGTACAAACTTTCAGGTATTTGATGAATAATGACTCTGAGGAGTCAATGTATAACACGGTAATAATAGTAGATAACACTGTATTGTATCATTGAAATTTGCTAAGAGGACTTAAATGTTCTCACACACACAAAAAAAATGTAAATGTGTGAGGAGATAATCAATGAATGTTAATCAATGGATGTTAACTTAATAAGGGAATTCATTCACAATATTCATGTATATGAAATTATCAAGTTGTACACTTTAAATATGTTTCAATTTTGTCAATAATCTATATACTGGAAGCACAATGCACAAAATTCATGCAAGAGTAGACCTTCTTTTCCCCTGCTGCTGGCACTGGCTTCCCTCTAGCACCCAGGACCTGGCCTTTCCTAAAAGCCCCAGCTTTGTCTGGTCTAATTAGCCTATTATGTTTTTATCTATCTACCTACCTATCTATCTATCTATCTATCTATCTATATAAAAGTCTAAGAGATCATCACAACCAAAATCACCGAACAGGCTGCATGGGTGACCAGGCCAGCAGGGGGGGTTAGTGAAGGACTACCAAATGACTGATTAGCAGGCTGCATGGGGTGACTAGGCCAGCAAGGGGGGAGTAGTTGGGGGTGACCAGGCCAGCAGAAGGGGGCAATTAGGGGTGATCAGGCACACAGGCAGGTGAGCAGTTAGGAGAGTGGTCTTGGATTGTGAGAGGGATGTCTGACTGCTGGTTTAGGCCAATCCTGGGGATCGGACCTAACCGGCAGTCGGACATCCCTCAAGGGGTCCCAGATTGGAGAGGGTGCAGGCAGGGCTGAGGGAGACCCCCACTGTGCATGATTTTTTGTGAAACTGGGCCTCTAGTTATAGATATAAAAGCCTAAGTAACCATTACAACCAAACAACCAGAATGACTAGTCAACCAGTCGCTATGATGCACACTGACCACCAGGAGGCAGATGTTTAATGCATGGCTATTTCCAGATTTAAAATTGCAATATAGACAGTGAAACTTTCATTAGAATCACCTGAAATTCCAGTCCATTAAAGCCAGAGATGTGCTTCATAGATTATTCGATAACCAAGAATTAAGAAAACAGATATGAAAATGATGACAGAAAAGAAGAGACATAGAAAAGGTATCTAGGGATCATGATGTGCATGTAACATTGTTTCAGAGTAGAAAGATGAGAGGTCATACTCAAAGTAACATAACAAAACTTTTCCTAAAGTAAAGATAGTTTTGAAGTTGTGGGTTATAGGGGACCCTGATTGACAGATCGGACCTCCCAAAAAAGAAAAAAAATCTATATATTCTTATGATATGTTTTTATTTCAAAAATAAAGAAAATAACATTCTGCACAAAAACAGACTGAATAATAAAGAGATTTTCTACAAGGGACAAAAGTATTTGTTTTATATTAAAATTCTTTTCATAACACAAAGTGATAAAAGGCAATAAAACACTGTCTACAGAGTTCTGAAGAAAAATGGCTGGGAAGCAAGAAATTTATAGTGAGATGAGAGAAGAGAAACAGAAAGATATTAAACATGGGAAGTCTCAGAAGGTACTTTAACCAAATGCATTTTTAGGGGGTGGGATTATAATCTTAAATAATAAAATAAAACACAAACATAAATCGTTTGGCATTGTGTTAATAATTTGTTAGGGCTGCCATAAACTTTCTAATTTAAACAATAGAACTCCAGGAGGTTAATAATAATATAAACATGTATCAGAATATTAAAAATATTTTAAAATGGAAAACAGAGGACTTTATTGATGCCTTCTGTTTTTAGACTTTCACACAATTCTGGAGTCTAGGAGTCCAAGACTGAAATGTTGGCAGAGTTGCTTTCCTCTGAGACCTCTCTCTCTTTAGCTTACAGATGGCAATCTTAGCTCTGTATCCTTTCATGGTCTTCCGTGTGTGTATGTGTGTGTGTGTGTGTCCTACTCTCCTCTTCTTTTTCAGGGATGGGGAACGTCCAGCCTGCGGGCCAACGCATTAGGGATGAGTTAATTAAATTTTTGACCAAATATATCAGGCTAATTTTTAAGTTGATAATTTTGTATGGCCCGCAAATGACATTATAAATATGCAAATGGCCCTTGCTAGAAAACAAAGAGTCACCCACCCCTGTTTTAAATGCACTAGTCATCCTGGATTAAAGCCCACCCTACAGACCTCATTTTGAATTACTGGGAAAGGGAATTAGTATTTCCACATGAGAATTTGGGATACATTCTCATAACAGACATAAACAGCTACACACAGGAGAAAAGTTTAAGATTGCCATTTCACAATGAACAATGTTTTAAAGAAGATCTAAATTTTAATATTGACTCAAAAACTAGAAAACTCTACGAGGTTAGTAATAATATAAGCATGTATCAGAATATTAAAAATATTTAAAAATGGAAAAACAGAGGACTTTATTGATGATTTCTGTTTTTAGACTTCCAAGTCACAGATCTTTCTTTTATTTTTAAATATATTTTTTATTGATTCTCAGAAAGAAAAGGAGAGGAAAAGAGAGAGAAACATCAATGATGAGAGAGAATCATTGATTGGCTTTCTCCTGCATGCTCCCCACTGGGAATTGAGCTTGCAACCTGGACATGTGCCCTTGACCAGAATGGAACCCGGGACCCTTTAGGCCAACACTTTATCCAATGAGCAACATCAGCTAGGGCACACAGATAATTCTTAAACAACAGAAGCCATTCCAAATTACAGAATTCATAGGAAAGCTGCAAACTCCATTCAAGGAAATGAGCATAAGCCTGCTCCCAAACCCTACAAGAACACACTAGGGGACCAGACTGTACTCCCCTGTCCCTCCCTGACACAGGCAATGTGATCTGGGAGTCACAAACCCCAGGCCTGGGCACTCGGAGTACAGGGTATTTATGGCCATAGTGATAGGTTAGAAAAGGTTAGATGATCCATTCAGGGCCAATCAAGCCTCCTAGGGGGGACTTTTACTGAAATTATAGGGGTAAAAAGCACTCTGTCCTGACATCCAAGAGGCTAAGGCAGATTAAAGCCTTAATCTAGAGCAAGGACATAATTTGTGGAGTCCAGTGCAAAATGAAAATTACGAGGAATTTCAAGATAATGACTATTATGGGTTGAATTATGTCCCCCAAATTTATATATTAAAGTCATGACCCCAAAGGTCTCAGAATGGAATCTTCTATGGAAATAGAGTCATTGCAGATATAATTAGTTAAAATGAGATCATTCAAGTAGACCCCGATTCAGTATGACTGGTCTTATGAAAAGGGGAAATTAAGATATGGAGACACAGAACACCATGTGAACTGAAAGACATCTTGGTGATGTGTCTACAAATTTTCTGGATCTGTACAACTGCATCACATACATAATAACATGCCTGCAACTGGGTTACTTATATCTGCCTCACCTCTGGAGTATCCCATCAGTTAAGGGTAATGTGGAATATTCCCAAAGACCCCAACATGATCTCCTTGCATCTGATCAAGAATGAAGAGACATCATAGTATCAAGGAATAGTCACACACTTTGAATAGTCAGGAACTATAGAATCTGGAACAATATTGCCTTCACATAGAACATAAAAATACTTTATAGATTTCATTTAGTGTTCTGGAGCTCAGCAAACGATTTCCTTTAAGATAAGCTTTTTTCCGATCATGGCTACTCAGGTAATTACATATATTCAAACCACCAGGACCTGGAATGGAGCCACAACAGTACAAGCAGAGCCACAAGAGCAAACCAGGCACATTTAAAAATAACAATATGAATAAGGCTAATAATGATAATCTCTCTGTTGATATAAAAGGTCACTGTGATCACCAGAAGCCAATGCCAACTATCTTGCCTGGCATGATGCTTCCTTGGCCCTTGGGCATTTGTAATTCCAGAGCCAAGCTGCAGGCAAGCAGCAACCCCAGCTTTCACTTGCCTACGCTCCAGTGATTGCCAATGGCTTAGGTTGCAAATTTGTTTATATTTAGAAGAACAGGTGTGTGCCTCCATTCTAAATCAAGTTAGTGCCCTGCTGGTATCATCTTGATACATTTTATAGAGCTGGAATGAATTAATGTGGAAAAGGGCATGGACCTACCTGGACTTGCTCACAGGGTTGCACATGCTAGGTGTGCATGTCATGACTGCTGTACCCTATCCCCACTTTGCATAAACCTGCAAGTTTGTGAACCAGTTGGTGGATTCCTCTGAGAAAAGGTGTTAGAAGGTCTGGATTTGTAAGCAGTCTCCTTAGAAGAGCAAGTTACCTCTTACTGGTGTGACTTGGGGAAGGTTTATAATCACTGATCTGCAGTGGGTCCCCACTTTAATACATCAATTCATTATGAAACAACCACCACCATGTAGGGGAATGTGATTCATAGATGCTAACACGCTCCACAAATGCAAAATACCACAATGTGTGTAAAAGATCTTTATGAAGCCATAGGTATGTTCTACAAATGCAAACTAGTAGAATGAATGGAAGTGTGTTGTGAGCAAGGTTATAAACGTCAGATAAATAGCAAAATCCCAGACCAGGTATTTTTACAGACACCTCTTTCAATTGTCACTTCCATTAGGAATTCTGATGAAAACATGATGTGTGAGAAAGTAGAGACACTTGGTTAGACAGTAAAGTCATCCTGCTAATGGTTTTAGCTCTGATACTTGCCCATTTTCATCTTCATTCAATTTAGCATGCCATTGGAAACTGAGAGTATGTATCATTTTGTGGAATATCTAAATGAAGTAGTTACCAAGTAGTAGGCTTTTCAATAAAAAAGGAAAAGGGCCCAGCTACAGCAGCTCCATGGTTGAGCTTTAATTATGAACCAAGAAGTCAGGGTTCCATTCCCATTCAGGGAACATGACTAGGTTGCAGGTTCAATCCAATTATACTCTCTCATCGTTGTTATTCCTATCTCTCACTCCCTCTCTCTTCCTCTTTGCAATCAATTAAAAATGTATTTACTTTAAAGAAAGAAAAGGGGAATTGTGCTTCAATGTCACTTATGTCTACACTATAATAGGGAAGATTATTATGGGCTCTTAAAACCTATGTACACAATGATAAAATATCTTATAAAAAAATCCTAACATATAAAGTAGTGTTATCATAAGTACTTCTTAAAAAATGTTTCCTGTCTACCAAGTGAATCTTTCTCCCCATGTTATTGATACAAAGTCTTACTAAATAAGTAAAGAAAATCACATAGATACATGCTTGCCCAATCACTGGGGATAGCAGAAGATAGATAGAATGCTCTTGAACTTTCTCTTGTCATTTCCCCCTGAATCATGTTTAAGATGACCTTAGTTACTCTGAAATATAGACAAGAAGAGAGAAAAGTGTCACTCCAAATATGCTGACTTTAAAAGACACAAGAATCCAACTATTATAATCGCCCAGAGGAAGAACCATGGGAAGGCCTCTAGTCCTCCTCTCAGGACGGAAATTTCTCCTGCCATGTGCCTGGTCATGGGTGTTGTCCAACCTCCACTTGGGCAGACAAGCTTAGTGGTTGGAGTTGTCTGAGGCACATGGTCCAGACCTTTGTGCATTGTACAACTTCCTGATTCTCTGTTTGAGTATGGTTCAAGCTTTACTAGCTATTAGATTCTGTAGAAGCTATAGCTACTAGATTCTATAGAAGTGTAAACTCTCTCTCCTTCTCTCTTTCTCTCTCTCTCTCCCTCTCCTTCTCTCTTTCATTTTCTCTGTGTGTTTCTCTCATTTTAAGGAAAGAAAGTCACTGATGCTTTACCATGGTGGAAGAAAAAAGAAGCAAGGAAATTTGTTTGTTATAGCCCCACAAATAAAATATCCAATCAGGGCCATGATTTGCATAAAATAAATTAATTAGTGCCCGGCTGGCATGGGTCAGTGGTTAAGCATTAATCTATGAACCAGCAATTCACAGTTTGAACCCAAGACACAAGCCCAGAGTTGTGGGCTCGATCCCCATTAGAGGGCATGCAGGAGGTAACCAATCAATTATTCTCTCTCATCATTGATGTTTCTCTCTCTCTCCCTCTCTGAAATCAATAAAAATATATTTTTTAAAAATAATAAATTTTTAGTTTTGAAGGAATTATTTTAAATGAAGTGAAACAAATTTTTTGCCTTTTTTTTCTCTTTAAAGTAGAGATACACAAATTTTAGGTTATGTTTTAAAAGATAATGAAACATGCATTTTAAACAGATTATAAGCTAAAGAGGACACAATGAAATTGATAGGAAATGGGGCAAGATGGTAGGAAAAAATAAGATAGGCAGAGTAGAAGTCAATAAATGGAGAAAGCAGATCAGATAATGGGGGGGAGAGAGAGAGAAACAAATAGAAAGAGACAGAATAACACTTT
>PVJN01032885.1:0-23831 GCA_004026805.1 Lasiurus borealis | reverse complement strand
GAGGTCATTTTTTTCCCCTTAGAATTTCATTTGGTACCATCAGCCTCTGGAATGATCCATTGCTTTCTCTTTGCACCTTCCCTCAATTCCATATTTTTGCCTGTACTTTCAAGTTTTGTAGATCATTTATCTGGAATGGTCTTTTCAACCACCATCAGTCTCCTTAAGTATCATTAGAAGGATTTTACTTCCATGAGTCCTTAAGCAGCACAACTAACCTGTATCCTTGGATTTTGTTGTTGTTTTCACATTTCTAGGGAAATTGAGCACAGTAATCTATAATAATAAAAGGGTAATATGCTAATTAGACCAGGAGACCTTTTGCACGTCCTTCCAGATAAAGCCATGGTGGTGGGACTGAGGCAGAGGCGGTTAGAGGCAATCAGGCTGGGAGGGGCAGTTGGGGGTGAGCTGGGCAGCAGGGGGGGTGTAAGGGGGTTAAGCATGTCACCACAGGGGGGCAGGTGGGGGCAACCAGGCCAATGGGGGACAGGTGGGGGTGAACTGGCTGCTGGGGAATGGCAGTTGGGGTGAGCAGGCTGGTGGGGAGGCAGTTAGGGGCTAGCAGGCAGTTGAAGATGAGCTGTCTGGAAGGGGAGTACTTGGGGTGAGCTGACCAATGAGGGATGGCAGTTGGGAGTGAGCAGGCAGGCAAGGGGTAGCAGTTGGAGGTGAGCTGGCTGGAATTGAACCTTACAAGTCTATGTTTATTATGTCACTTTAAGGTCATTTTTACTGTTACATTTCATGTGGACCATAAGGATATGCTTCAATTTAGCATGTATTTGTCATTTTCTAACCTCCTTACCAATAGCACATAAATAGCACCCTTCATTGTCAAGGAAGCGCAAGACTCATTACAAGACCCTTCACAAATAACCTGCTTTACTTTATACATTCTTGTGACAAATATGGTGATGCTCTCTGAAGGGTTGTCTGCTCTAAGCTACCTTTTTCCTCAGATGTGAACATCTGAATTATTCTGTTTCATCACATTTTTTTAGTGTTCATGATCGTGAACACATTACATTAAGCTTTAGGGACTATTCAAAAGAAGCATCAAAATTGTATCCTTACTCATGAGAAATCTTAATTTCAGTTGGGAAAACTTCTTCATAACTTCATTCAATACTATTTTGTGCCTGAAACTGCAGTTACAAAAGGAAAAAGAGTGAAATAAGATTATGGAGATCAGTGTGGGGTGGAACAAAGATAAGGAGATGTTTTGTAGAAAGAAAGGTGAGTTGAATTTTGTGAGATATTTAGAATGGATGAAGGAGGCGGGGAGAACCTTCTAGATTAGGGGCACAGAGAGAAGGAGGACAGATGGTAAGAATGAATACAGTGAGTAAGACCAGCAGAGAATGCAATGCAACCAACCGATGAGGTTGGAGCCAAGAGACTAATGTGTCAACAAAAGAATAGAGAAGTAACATGTCAGGTGTGTACATTCCTTATCCTTGCAGGCCTCACAAAAGTTTCAGGGGGTGGGCATTAGTATCCCCATTCTACCGAGGAAACTAAAGTGCACACACAAACTTTCTCTCCACTAGGAAGTTCTGAATGGAAACTCTTGGAAGGGGCAGTGCGGGATCCGTCTCTTGCTTCAACAGAGTTTGGACGGAACAGTCCTAGGAACGTTCCTTCTTCCAGCCTCTGACCATCCTCCTGTGCCTTATCCAGTCACCACCTTCAGAACCACCTCCAGGACTAGCCAACACACTGTTTTTATTTCTACCTCCCTTCTTATTGCCAATCGACCCTGAGCTCCCAAATTCATCAGCGTTATTCTACGGAGGTGGAGGCTGCCATCAACCGCCTGGGCAGCCTGCCTGCCTCTGCGGGCCTCCCATACCGACCTCTCTCTGGGCTTCTTCAGCTGTGGCCATGTGGCTGGGCGCAGGCCACTCTTCCAAGAGTTGGCAGAGAAGCAGCGCGAGGGCAGGGCGCTGAGCTTTTTGAAGTTGCAAAACAAACACGGTGGCCGCATTCTCTCCAGGATGTGCTGAAGCCTTCCCAGGTTTCGGGGCAAAACTGAGGATGCCATGGAAGCTGCCCTGGCCTTGGAGAGGGACCTGAACCAGGAGGCCCTTTTGGAGATGCCTGCCCTGGGTTCTACCCACGCAGACCCTTGGCTCTGTGACTTCCTGGAGAACCACTTCCGGGGTGAGGGGGTGAAACTCATCAAGCAGGTGAGTTTCACTGACTCACTTCCACAGGCTGCCAGCCCCCAGGCTGGGTAAGGCCAGTATCTGTCCCAAAGGCTCACCCTCAAGCTCTCCCAGGGGCCTTTGGAACCCAGAGGCCTGTGTGGGGGCCCCTCTATATCCCCTGGTGTCTAGCTTTTACCTGAGCCTCTTCCTGAAACTATTAGCCATTCTTTTAACCACCCTAAAGCCTTCTCCCATGCTTTGGACCAAATGAAACAATAAAGCCTTTCACAGCGCGCGCATGCGCGCACACACACACACACACACACACACACACACACACACACAGACCTAGGAAGGAAGTACTGGTTTTCTCAAGAAGAGTTAAGCAGACAGCTCTGTCTCACCAGGCAAAGGAGCCCTGGTGTGCCATCACCCAGGGGTCCCACACCGCGAGCCTCTGACTGCATGTCTTGCTGACATTTTTGACCCACAATCTTTGTTTTTCTTTTCAACTTTTGTCACTGTCCTATCTAAATAACAGGGCATTTCTCATAAAAATACTGGGTCTGCATTCCAGCTGAGATGTATCAGAAGACAGGAGCTAATGAGCCCTTCAGGGGAAGCGAGCCCTCTGCAGTTATCTCTGGCTGACTCCGGACCTTCCGCTCATGTCCAGGGCCTCGCTGAGCTGCCTCACATCATTTCGTTTGGCCAAGCAGCCTGTAGAGACGTTAACTGGGCACGAGCCCCCTCCTGCAAGCGCAGGCCCTACACAGCTTTCACACGCAAATGTAAACTCTTGATGTGACCGCCCTCTCTGTCCATCTCTGTTCACCCCTTAGGTAAGACGCCTGTGAAACTTACTAAAAACTCTGCTCTTTTGAACTGACGAGTCTGACCCTAGCCCAGGAACCCCAAATCACTCCAGCCACGGACCATAGTAAAGACAGGTGCCCCCGGTTCTGTTGCTTTCTCTGTCTGCACTCTACCTTGACCTCCATGTACGGCCTCTTGCAGTACGCCGTGTACTTCCTCCAGCACCTGTGAGTAGTCGACTTCTCTAGTTCAGTTTCTCCTTGTGGTCTCTGTTAAACTGTGACTCACCATCCTGCACCCTGCACTCCACTGAGCAAGTGTTGATTTAACAAAACCACAGCAACTCATTTTTGTTAACTAATTCTTCCCCCTTCATTTAAAAATGCAAACTCTGGTTCAGAACACAGGGCTCTAAGTTAAGGCATGTGCTAAGAATTTAGGCTTACGGTAAACCTCTTCCTTCTCAGGAGCTCTGTCTGTGTGTGTATGTGTGCCTGTGTGTGTGGGGAGGGGTGTATGTGTGCCTGTGTCTGTGTGTGTGTGTGCCTGTGGGGGGTGTATGTGTGCCTGTGTGTGTGTGTGTGTGTGTGTGTGTGTGTGTGTGTGTGTTAGCTGCCGCTAATTTACTTTATTGATTAGGAAGAGATTCCCAACCACAAGGTTAGGGGTATGGCTGAGCACATGACATCATTAATGGGCAGGTGATATCAACAGCAGTTTATTAGTTGGTATACTCACAATCCAGAGTGTTCTCCACACACCACACACGGACACATGGGGTTTGCATTCAAAAACAGTGAACAATCAAGTTCTGTGAGAGGCACTCCTTATAGTATCAAGAGGGTGGGGTTCCCAGTCGGTGTAACTCAGTGGTTGAGCATCGACCTATGAACCAGGTCACGGTTCGGTTCCTTGTCAGGACACATGTGAGGGTTGCGGGCTCGATCCCCAGTAAGGGGTGTGCAGGAGGCAGGCGATAAATACTTCTCTCGTTGATGTTTCTCTTCCTCTCTTCCTCTCTGAAATCAATAACAATATTTTCTTTAAAAAGAGGATAGGGTGCCCCTGCTTCTCAGGGGCTTATGTGGTCGGCTCCTTTGAATGATTCCATGCACTGTCAGGAACGGAAACTAGAAGTAAGGAATAAGCAGGCACTGTGCTTGGTTCTTGAATAGGAGGGTTATTTGGAGAGAACCTTATTGGTGGGAGCATCCCAATTCTACCAAATGTCAAGGCAGCACATACTATGGAACCTTAATTTTAGGCTCTAAATCAGTGTGTGTGTGTGTGTGTGTGTGTGTGTACATGTGTCAGGGTGAAGTGAAGTGAATATGTGGCCACTGTGTGTTTGGGGGAAACAAAGGACCCTGGAGGCAATGCCCGTCCCTCTTCCCTCCTCACACCAGTCCCGCACTCCTCTCTGTAAACTATTTGCCACCTGTCTGCAAGGAGGTAAGTCAAAAAATCCAGAGTATTTAAATACTTTTGACCCAGATCTAATAGTACATGATTCTAGGCACATGTAAAAGGCAAGCACACGGCAGGAGGCATGGTTTCACACGAAGGAGAGCTCAGGCGTAGTCCCAACCAAGTTGGACACCCTTGAAAGCTGGTCGAGAGTAGTGTTATTTTATTAATGGCTAATTCTGCTCCTGCACTCCTATCCCCATTCCAATTAAGTGTAAAATACACATCTCAAGATTTGATGCCAAACCGTAAAGGCTAGAGACAAGCCTCGCCATCCAGCAGTAAATATTAAGGGAAAGATTTAATGTAAACGGCAGCATATGGCAGTGCTGATGATTTCTCATAAACTACATGGACTAATTTAGAAAGAAAGAAAAAAAAAAGGCATCGAAGCCTTCAAGGAAGTAATAACCCAGAGGTAAAAAATATTGATTAGGGAAAAATATTATCTTAATCAAAATATGTCTTTTAGCTGGAAGTTGTTTGGGCTCCAGAAAAAGGAAACAAAGTATGTTTCTAAGATGCACATTTTTCCTGGTGGTTTTTGCTGAATAATGAGTAAGGCCATCACTCTTTCTGAAGCCTTTGCTTCATAAATCAAAACAAAGGCTTTACTAATCCCATGGGAAACCTTATTTACAACTCTGATAAAAAGTAAGCAAGGTTAATTATTTTTAAATATTTTGCTCCATACCTGTGACTGTTGGTAATTTTTGAAGATATAGCCTAATAAATTCTCTAAGACTTGCCACATACTATGTGTCATACTTCTGATCTTTTCCATCTCTGTCTTCAGAGGCAAACGATCCAAAATAACTTGTTCCTATTAGCATTAGCTGGTATTCCAGCAACTTATTATTACTATCTTTCCAGATTTAATCTTAATCTTTTAAACATTACAATCAGACAATACCTCAATATGCCTCATGTGTTTGTAGGGATTTTTATCAAAATTCAAACTGAATTTAAAGTAGGTAAGAGCTACTTCAAGTCCTAACATCACTCCAGTTTTTCCTTTATCTTATCACGTGTGACTGTCTTCAACATTTTATAGGCCAAAATACCTTGTTTTCATTTGCCATTCGGGCTGCATGAAGTTTATTCACAGGAGAACCTGCCATGGGAACACATGACACCATTTTGCCTTCTCTATGGGGAGAAGCAGAAACAGTGCTAAGTGATGTGCACAGAGTCTTGGAGGGAAAGCAAAATTAGAACACAATTTCTCACTACTCACTCCGTTTTTAGGTACACAAAGTAAGAAGTTGATAAATTGTCCAATAAATGTAGCCCTTATAGCCAAGAGAATGCGGGTGTAATTGATGATCAATGACCCAAATCCTTCAGGGATCCAAGTCCCTCAGAACCCCAGGCCCGAATCATGTGCAAACACTGGCTGTCAGCAAGGCACCCTTCACGGACCTTTGTATGCATTCCTTCACTCTGATTCTGAACATATTTACAAAACCTTCGTGTTTGAGGAAAACTACGGTCTTTAGTTTGGCATGGAAAGTAAAGAAAAATAGAACTGGGTTGTTTTGAATCAAATCTGTTTTTCCCTTCATCCACATATGCAGTGAGCACCCCCTGTCGGCTGCCCAGCAGCAGTGAGTCATACACATGCAGCCTTGCCCGTCGCCAGGGCCAGTACACAAAGAAGGCAGCAAACCAAAGGGCCATGGCCCTTGGCACGCCTGTTTCACAAGTAGGGGAGGGGAAATCGATATTTGCTTGATAGAAAAGGAAAACACGGGTAGGGAAGGAAGTTTCTTCTCCAGCTCTTAATAAGGTATCTTAACAGTAGGAAGGGAAAATGTCTCTTTCTTTTCCCTTCTTTTTTTAAACTTAAAAGCTATATTCACTTTCAGTGTTAGATGATGCGTTTCTGAAAAGAATAGCAGGGGAGAAAACCTAACAAATATATTTGTTTGGCTAAGGCCACATCTGGCTTTTTAAGTTGTGCTTTTCCTCTATTTTATGCAAATCAAGGGCTAAGAAATCTATTGTAAACTCTAGGTTTCCCTCCCGATCCATGTTTTTCATTTTTATTCTCCTTCCATATTTTCAAGTAAGATGGGCATTGAAGGGGGAATTGGTTAGGAGAATAATGCATAAGCACATACATATACTTTCATTCTGATATCCTAAGGATTGAGTCAGTAGAAATAGATTTCCTTTCTATTCATCATAAATATGCTTCCAGCCCCTTCAAGTCTACCTGCTAAAATCTGGCTTTACTCATCTACAGAGAAAGATAGATTTTACTTTAAAATCTGTTTTAAAAGTACAATAATGGATTACTTTTAAGACAATAAATACTTTATTAATCCTGCTAGTATAGGAATAAGATGAATTTTTCTCCAAGAGATCTCTTCTGTTGGAAAGTTTAAATACTCATTTTTTTTATTCTCAATGTTATCTTTCCCTTATTATACATTTTACATATATGATGAGTGAGTGATATGGCAAGAACACTAGGCTAAAAATTAAAAGACTTCTAATCCTGACTTTGCCAGTTTCTATCCCTATAACCATGCAGGCCATTTAATCTCCCTGAGTTTTAATTTCCTCATTTGAGATCTGAAAGTCATTAATTTGACCATTAATTCAAGATACATTAGATGACAATTACCAGAGGCATTAGCTCTCCTTGCCTATGTGGGAGAAAGAGTTATCATAACAGCACGCTTGTATTGAGCTTCTGTTATGTCCCAATCACTGTAAAGGTCAGTGATTGACTCACCCGAACTCAGAGAAGCTTAGCTCTGGAATCAGATTGGGTCCCAATCCCGTATCTGCCATTTTTCCATCCAGGAAAACTAGTTAATATTTCTGAAACTCTGGTTCCTTATATAAAAACACTGGATTGTTTCCCCAAAGTCACATGGATGGAAAATGACAGGGACAGATTTGGAATGCAATCATGCACTGGACGAGTACATTCTAGAGTGCATTGCCACAAGCAGAACATGGTAATGCTGTTCAACTTGGTTCCTTTATTTTTCATTCTATCTCTTGAATGGCCCTAAATGTCATGCGAACGGGCTGAGACATGACCTTGTAGTTAAATGGCAGGTAGTGAAATATTATGAGTAGAGAAGCATGATCATCATTAACTCACCAGAATGTTGAGAGAACTTAAGAAGTACCTATATATGAATATAATACATTTGTGTAAAGCATTATGACTCTATTTATAGGTGATCATGCAAGGAAAAGACCTACACACTATTTCTTACTCTGATATTGCAGTATTGGGTTCTAATATGATGGCCTATGCAGTGGTCGGCAGACTTATTAGTCAACAGAGCGGCTAAGGGCGCATTGTGAGCTGCATGTGGCTCGAGAGCCGCAGTTTGCGGCCCACTGGCCTATGGGGATAAAGTAAAACCACTACCCTACAGTTCAGAGATTTTAGAGGAGGAAACTTTCTAGTGTCAGGCATACTGGAAAAAATATCCAGGAGAAGAAATTAAAAATTGGAAACTGAGCCTTATTCAGTGACCAGCAGTAAACCTTTCCTGTCTCCAGTTAGCTTTTCCTTTGGCCTGGATTCTAAGAAATGCTTGAAAACTGTCTACATTGGTGTGGAAAAATGACCTCTGTCAAGGGAGGCAGCCAGTCCTTCTAATCTGAAAATTCTTTCTCCAGGGACAGCCGTGGAGCATTGTAATGTGATGAAGTTGCAGCGATGTATGTGAAGAGCATGAATAAGGTTAATTTTGTTGCCTTCAAAAGAGGCACCCATTTTACGGTTGCCATAAAGCAAATATAAATCAACAATGACACTTAAGTGCAATATCTAGTCCAGGACAATCAGGAATATGTTCCAACTAGTGTGTTAATGTATTGCCAAAATGTAACAGGATTATGTTAAACTTTGGTTATAATTCCCAGTGTATGAAGTGACTGATTTCTGAATTTCATCCGTTAGAATTCATTTGGGGCTGGAAGTCAGGAAGGGGTGAGCTGTGCTATTATGAAAGGTCAGCATGCAGTGAGTATAGCTTTTCTAAATCCGGGTCCTGGGTTCATAAAAGGCTTATGATCCATCCAGATACTTTGTCTGAGTCTACGGAATGAAAAGAATGTAGAAAAGCTATTGTTCGGGGAAATGCTTTGCCTGTTCTTAATACCTGATAAGTTCAGGTACAGTATTAACTTCCTCTGTCACCCAGTCGCCCAATTAGAATGCTTTCCTTAAAATGTGTGTCTTTGGAATGTCACATAATCTTTTCAAAATCGTATGTCTTCCATTTCTGGAAAATTCCTCTCCCTCATGGATTAGGAAGGTGGTCCTCTCCCTTAATAGCCACAGCCTCCTCCTCCAGGACAGATCTGTTTGCCTCCACTTTACCCTGGGGGAGGGGCTTGGCTTTAATTCCCTGAAACCTACAGATACACTCTCCACCCTGGGAGAGCTCTTAGCTCCAAATGTATTTCCTTAGAAAGGTTTACTGAGAAGTAGTGAGGGAGGAAAAAAGCACAACTCTCCACAAAGCCAGGTACTTAAGCAGTTTCTTTCAAGTACCACTTATGGTGATGAGCCGACCTGCACAGATCAAGATTCTGACATGGACGCAGCTCATGGGGTGGCTTCTTAGTCAAGGGCTGCCCAGGAGTGAGGGGTGAGCGCTGAGGCCTTTGGGCTCTGGGATTCGTCAATCATTGAAGGAGTTTGGGAAGAAAGAGAGGAAATAGGAAGGACAGGCTCTTTCTATGACGAGGAGAGAATTGATACAGCTCTAAAGTGGAAATTTTACATGAAGAAACCATCCCCCTGGCAAGGCTCTGACTAGGAACCAGGCACTTCCATCAGAATTTATCAATAAAAGTTGGGGACATGATCTATCAGAGGCTCTTTGGTGTATCATTTACTCTGGGTTTTTTAAAGTGCAGTTAATGCGGCATTTTACTCCTTAGGAAATATTATAGGAAAACTCCTTCATTGAACTACACAGGTGGGATGCTTATGGCTAAACTACAATGAAGTTTGTGACAATACAGGGTAGTATTACTAAAAATAAAAAAATATAAAAATTTACAGGTTGATAGAATGGAAGAGCCCAGTGCCCGGCCAACCCCCATTCTATCAGCCCTTTGAATGGAGCCAATTACCTGTATTCCTGCACCCACCCACTCCCCCACACTGTGAGCAACTTGAGGTAGGGAGTCTTGTATTAGTCATATTTATATTATCAGAGCCTGGCACTGGGCTTAATTAATATTGGTTACCAGTTAATTACTCTTATGTAGAATTATCCCTTAGTTTGGGGGTTAATGGGCCTACCCTTACTACCTACTAATTGTTAAACAAATGAATATCATCTGTGTAAATCCTATATAATAAAAGCCTACTATGTAAATCAACCAAATGGTAGAACGACAGGTGGAATGAGTGGTCACTATGACACGCACTGACCACCACAGGACAGACACTCAACACAAGAGCTGTGCCCCCAGTCCACAGCCCCAGGCGGGCCAAGGCAGGTGCCAGTAGGAGCCACCAATTGCCCCACTGAATTCCCCGCAGATCAGCCCTGATCACCAGCCAGGCCTAGGGACCCTACCTGTGCACGAATTTTGTGCACCAGGCTTCTAATGAGTAATAATAGCCTTGTCTTTGAACAATCTTTAAAGAAAATGACATAGTAATAATATATTGATAATATTTCTGAGTGAATAGGGATCTTCAACACATTTTATCAATGAAAGAATCCAATAAAGAGCTCAGAACAAATTTAGGGGAGCTCTCGCTCAAGCTGCTGCCCCATATAATTCTTTGAATAGGCTGAATAAAAATTCTCCCAGAAAGTATTTAAGCATACTTTACTCTCACAATATTAACTACATATCAACTAGACTTAGTGTACAGTAAGTCCTCACTATTTACAGATTGTGTAACTTTCAGCAAAATAACTTAAAAACAATCGTACCGTTGGCTAATTGATGTGAACAAGAATTAAGTTTCTAAGACATATTATCAATATTATGACAAAACGACGTTGAAAGAAACGATGTTATTCAAAGACCTGCTAAATTAATAAACGCCAATATCTTACACATGGCGTGAGGAAGAGCTTCCTGACAATGTTAAGTGGGGGTAGTGTCAAGTGAATAGCCAATAACCTTTACCCTTTAAGACTTCATACCCTGTTAAAGTGGGAGAGGAATTTCTGGTTGAAATACTTGTTTTCCACAAGGTAGCACAGATCTTGCATGACTAGTGGATCTAGGGGTCACTCTGGCATCATTTCTAAGAGTTTCAACTAGGCTAGTCCAATTCATGGAATGCAGGACGAGCAAACACAGAAAAGAGCCATTATTATAGAATGAAATGACTCTGGGTTTATAGATGCATTAAAAGCATTGATCCTCCAGTCATTTTGCAGCTATGCGGCACTTGGAGCACAGTATATAACTGTTAGCAGTGAGTCCTTTCCCAGGTATGAAATTACACTGAAATTACACCAGGTCTACAAAGACTATCAATATTAAAGTCTATTTTCCTCAATCCTGAGGTTTAGCATACAAGAAGCATCTTAGATAACATTTACAAATTGTGGGCCAAAGTGCAAACTTAGCAACATTTTAGATCATTAGAAAAAGAAAAACCTATAATTCATTTCAATTTGTTTGTGGAAGAGGAAAGATTTCCAAGTATTATAAGATGAGAACTCAAAGAAAGTAGAAATTCAATCTCCGGGGACAAACTGTACCTTATTTAGGAAGGTTTATAATGCAAAAAGTCATGCCTAAGTCTTGGTTGTCAGTGCTTTATTCCTTTTACCGACAAGCAGGAGCCTTCTCTTTCAGCCACATGACAAGTAAGTGTCTATGTGTCACTTTGAACTAAAATAAGAATACTGCTATGGCAATTGCACGTAGTAGGTTTTTGGCTGGCTGCCTGGGTGGCCTCAGGATTTTCTTGAACACTCTCTCCTTCAAAGTCATCCCACCTCCAGGTAAACCTGGAATGGAAACCCAAGGCTAGTCCTCAACTGACCTGGTCCCTGAACCAGATAATAGTATATTTGAAGGGCTCAGGATTATAGTTTCTCCTGAACTTGAAATTGCCTTTCAAACCGGCTCCTGGTCTCATATCCGGGTAATCTGTGATTGCTTATCTGAAATCCAGCAAGGAAGGCATGGTAAAATTAGTTGCAGACTGAAATTCAGCTGGTATCAGAAGGGTGGCAAAATCCTATTGGCCAGTGAGGGAACATATCAAGGAGAGATGGCCAATAGTATACTCATCCAAAGAGCAGGGCACCCAGTCCTGTTCTCTATTCTCAGATACTTTTCCTTAATTCCTTGAGATGGGAATCAAGACCATTCCCCTAGTTGCCAAAGCCTACTTGCCAAGCAAAGGGCAAAGGGCAGGGAAGATATGACATAAAGATAGCTTGGAGGAGAAAGCCAATGTGTGTGTGTGTGTGTGTGTGTGTGTGTGTGTGTGTGTGTGTGTATACATATCAGATAAATGATTTAGCGCTTTTGAAAATTTTTCATTTACTTCTTTTTAAAATTGATTTTATTGGGGTGGCATTGGTTCTTAAAATCATAAAGGTTTCAAGTGTATAATTCAATAAAACATCATATGCCCATTGCCCCCAAACTGACAGTTGTCCAAGAGGATGGGGTTGGGGAACTAGATGAAAAAAAGGTGAAGGGATTAGCCAAAAAAACATATATATATATATATATATATATATATATATATATATATATATATATATATATTTATATATATATATATAATGCATATATATATAATGCATAGACACAGATAACAGTGTAGAAATAGCCAGAGGGAAAGGAGGTGAGCAAAGGGGGGTGGGAATGGAGATGGAAAAAAAAGGCCTTTTTTTTTTAAAACTGTAAACATCAGAAAAGTAATTTGAACTTGTTTCAACAACAACAAAAAGTTCCTGGGATATCTTACAGAGTCAGGGAATAGTTTGCCCTCTCTCCATCTTAGTTCCAAAAATCCCAGAGAAGGAATGAAGATCAACAAACTGTATCCAGTAAGTGGAAGGACTTCATAGGCACCATGTGGGTGGTGACCAGGAGCATGGATAGTAGGAGGGACACATCGTAGGGAAGGGTGCTGAACAAACAATGGAATAAATGTCTGCCACGACATATCATACGTATTAAAAATGAGTTTTTCAACAGCATTAGGCCTTGTCAACTGCAACAAACAGACGTAGGATGGATAAAACCTTGGTCAGCCTTGGCAGAGAGAGGTCCATTATCCACATCAGCTGATGGTAGGGAATGGTTTTCTTCTCCATGGCAATCTTATCTTAAAGACCTTTCCACTCACCTGCACCACTTACAGGCACTGAAGCACAATAAAGAGAAAGGGTTGTGGGGGGGCACTGTCTCTAGAATGAGATAGAGTAAGAGGTGGCTTGTGAAAACAGCAATCCCAGTCTGAAGGAGGATCTAAATGAATCAGAGTGGGGGAAAAACGTGAAAGGAAAAGCATTCCAGATGGGCTTGGAAGGAGGTTGGTAGGAGAATAGAGGGGTTCCTCTAAAACTTTTTAGGCATTTCTGTATCAAAGAAGAAATTGGTTATATATCATCTAGAGATGTCAGGCTTTAGTTCTTGCACAGCTACATAAGTATGGTGAGGACTGGGCAGCTAGCTGTATTACCCCACTAGCTGTCAAACCAGTTAGAAACATCATGTGGAAATCTAACAACGATTACCTAAAGATTCAGGTCTGACTTTTTAGTACTCTGGCTTTTAATACATATTATCTTATGCATTCATTTTGTGAACTTCCTTCTTTTTGTAGTCTTCTTAATATGCTCTTTTTTTTTTTTTTAAGGGGCAAGGCTTCCCCAGTCATAGTTAAAGCAACAATCAAAAGATCCTAAGTGGTGACTGCCATAAATGGTGACTAAACTCCTTGGTTATCACATTTCAATAAGTGACTGAGTCCAGTAGAAACAAAATCAAGTAAAAAACTAAATCTTGTGATGGTTAAGTGTAGTTTTCTTCATGAAAACTACAAAACTATTAAACCGACATCATGATGTTTTTATTTTATGTAATTACTGGAACTGCAACAGTTGCGTTTTCTCTTTCCTAACATGTACAGATTCAATATACGGTGGATTAAATAGTTTTCTGGCCAAAAACATTTACGTTACTGTTTATACAAAAAAAGTGAACATTAGATTTCAATTAATTAACCTACCGGCTGTTAGAATTTGGAAGACAATTGAGAACTGCCATTACTTTCATGTAGTATAGCCGGCCCTTCCTCCTCCTTCCCGTTTCTCCTCTTCTTCTTTTTCACTGTTTGTGTCTTTGTGTTTGAAGGACTCATATATATGGAAGAGAAAGGTTCTTGTTCCACAAACATACCTTGAAATTGGATTCTTTCTGAAAAATGGACCTTGTTTCACAAATGATATTTGGATCCAATGGCAGGATGTGTTTAAGTATTTTGTTTCAAAATTTTGATTGAAAATGAAAGATTCTCTATAAAATAATACATTTTCTTGGCACAGCTAAACACCTGGATTCAGAGCAGATTGAATTCATGCTTTAAGTTAAAAAATTAGTTTTGTGCCTTCCTGTCAAAAATATGAAAGAAGTTCAGTAAATGGATTGCACATAAGCAGTCTGTCTGGGGAAAACTCAAACAGATGGTATTTGAAATATTTGTTAGTAAGACATGTAATAGGAATCTGAAGTATGAATAAAATATTTACTATAGTATTCAAAATGAGCACATTAGTATATTCTTGCTGTTTCCAAAGAACTCCTCTTATAGCAACTTCAAAGGACCTTTGACCAATGCATTCCATTTCTGCACATTTTTCTAAGGAAGTATCTATAAATTGTACAAGTGTGCAAAGATACAGTGTTCATCACATGTGGTTTAATAACTTAATATTGAAAGTAATATTCAAAAGTGGGGGATTGGGTGCATAAATATAATAGTCAATTTAGTAAAAGACTATATAGGAGCACAGACACATCTTTCATATGTGTCTCTATATATTTTACTTGTGGTGAAATTACATTTTTCATATACAAATAAGTAAAAAAAAGTTCTATCGAACTGGAGAGTATGATCCAAATTACGTTTAAAACTCAAACATAGATAGTCCTCTGTATGTTCATATGAAAATGATATGGAACAATAATCCCAAAGTACCATTTTACACCCCCATTGGCAATCAATGAGGGTTCCTATTGCTCTACTTCCTAACCAGCATTTGCTGTTGTCAGAGTTCCAGATTTTGGACATTCTTATCAGTGTGTAGTGGTATCTCACCGTTGTTTTAATTTGCATTTCCCTGATAATTTATGATGTGGAGAATCTTTTTCATATGCCTATTTGCCATCTATATCTACCTTAGTTAAATGTCTGTTTAGCTAGATGTCTGTTGAGGTACTAGTGTAAATGGTATTGTGTTTTTGGCTCAATTTTTAATCAAGTTGTATGTTTCCTTAAGAGTTCTTTATATATTTTGGGTAAGCTCTTTATCAAATGTGTCATTTGTAAATATTTTCTGCCAGTCTCTGGCTTGTCTTCTAATTCTCCTGACATTGTCTTTCTCAGAGCTGAGGTTTTTACTTTTAATGAAATTCAGCTTAACAATTATTTCTTTGTGGATCATGTCTTATTTGGTTCCATTGATCTATTTGTCTGATCTCTCACCAATACCCACTGTCTTTTTTTTTTAATACCCACTGTCTTGATTACCATAGTTTTATAGTAAATCTTGGAGTTGAATAGCATCAACCCAACAGCTTTCTACTTGTCCTTTAATATTGTGTTGACAATTCTGGCTATTCAATATCGTGTTGGCTATTTTGACTATATAACCTTTAGAACCTGTTTATTGATATCCATATAATAACTTCCTGGGATTTTTTATTGGAATTTCTTGGAGTTTGTAGACCCCATTGGGAAGAACTGACCTCTTGACAGTATTGGATCTTCCTATTCAAGAACATGGTATATTTAGTTCTTTAATTATATTCATCAGAATTGTGTAGTTTTTCTCATATAAATCTTGTTCATATTTTATTAGAGTTATAGCTAAGTATTTCATTTGTGAGGTGCTAATGTAAATGATATTGTGTTTTTTTTAAATGTATTTTATTGATTTTTTACAGAGAGGAAGGGAGAGGGATAGAGAGTTAGAAACATCGATGAGAGAGAGACATCAATCAGCCGCCTCCTGCACATCCCTCAATTGGGAATGTGCCCTCAATCAAGGTACATGCCCTTGACTGGAATCGAACCCCAGACCTTTCAGTCCCCAGGCTGACGCTCTATCCACTGAGCCAAACAGTTTTGGCGATATTGTGTTTTTAATTTCAAAACCTTAGTATATGTGCTGCTCGAGCAAGCACTATTTCAAATTGTTTTAGGTGTGGTTTGAAGTCTCTTCACAATATTAGGTCTTATATTCTGTGAATGAGAAATTGACTCTTATCCCCAGGGGAGAAAGGTGAAGTGATGATGTACAAGAAAGAAACAGGTAATTTTCTAGGGAAGGAAAGATTGTTAAGCCCAACATTTCTCAAATTTTAATGAAAATATCACCTGAGGATATTATTGAAATCCAGATTCTGATTCAGTAGGTCTATGGAGATGCCCTAAGCTCTTAATTTCAAACAAGCTCCTACATAATATTGATGCTATTGGTCTGTGGAGCATACTTTGAGTAGTAGGAGGTTAGAGGACCACCTAGATAAGGGAGCCCCAAACTCTCATTTTCACTTGAGGAAACTTGGAGCTTGGAGGTCATATGTGAATTTCATCTTGTTCATGGGCCCAACATGAACCTGCTTGCCTCTAGTGGGTTTCTTCCTCTAAGTCATCTTTCATATATATCTCTTCACCTTTCTAGTCTGTCCAAAAGGACATAGTAATAGATTCAGTGCTCATCATATTTATTATGGTCAAAACAGAACACTGAATGGGAACAAACGGGGCATCCAGAATCTCTGAGCAGGGGAGAATCTGCAGTGTAATTTGATTACCTCTTCAATCAGGCCCACTAAAGTTTATGGCTAGGTCTATCTCATAAGGGAAAATTACAATTTGTGAGGAAAGTCAGAAAAGCAGAGGGGCTAGGCTTAATTTTCCCCCCAGTGGATACTTGACTGAGGGTTTCTACAGACTCCTTTGTCTGTGTAAGAGAGTCCTTGAAGCCCATCATGAGCAGTATTTGGTCCTGTGCTGCTTTGTGAGAAAATGTCTTACTGCAATGGGTGCTTGGCTATGCATATCTAAATGCTTTGAGGTTGGTCTTTCATTATTTTCTTGTGATTCAGTGATAAACAAGCTGGAAGAGCGATCCCAGCAAGTCTTGGAGGAAGAGAATGGAGCTAAGGCTATTAAGGCCTAGGGGAGAGACAAGTGTTTCAGATGAAGACCTGGAGCTAGAGACCTGAGCAGCACAGAATACTAAGTCCATGACTTCTTACTAGGTCAGAGTCAATAAGGACAGAGAGTCCAAAAGGGTACTGGGCACACACCACAAGCTGCTGTATGTGATGCCCTTTGTTAATTATCAACTGCTGGAAATGAGTGGAAAGAATAAAATCCCTGTCTTTGGATAAGATACTACAAATTCATGAGGATTAGGAAGGAGAATTTAAAATGCCTGGAAACATGGAGAAGGAATCATTCATTCTAAAAGTTGTAAGTAATGTAGTGGTTTTATGGATTTTACCAAGGATAAATTTTTATTTCATTTCAAATATTTATCTATGGAATATACTCAGTATAAGTTTAACAAATCATTTGAACAACAGAGATTTCTAATGTCAATGTCCAGATTCCATCTTTCTAGAAGAAAATGTCAACTTAAAGCAACAAGCAGTAGAATCCAAATAAATATTTTTGGAGTATAAACTATTCTTTGGTTCTCCTCTGCAAAGACTGCTTTATATCCACTTAATATGCGTTTTTAAAATAGAAAGAACACTTTTAGACTAAGTGGCATTTGGTAGTTGAGACTTTAACATCAGGCGAGGCCAAATTTAAATTTCATTTCTGTCTCTTAATAGCTGTGTGACCTCTGAGGCACGGTGTTCTCCTCTATACATGGAGATAATAGTAGGGATTGCTGGAAGGATTAAATGAGATGATTCATGCAAAACTGTAAATCCAGGGCCGGATACACAGTAAACAGAAACAAATATGAATAAATATTATAATTATCACGGAAAAAAAAATAAGAGCAGCAACAAAATAAAGCATCAACAACGGTTATGTTCAGATTCCGCAGAGCATGAGATTCATTGAGCTTGGAGAGCTGGAAGCAGAAACAAAGGCCTAATAATCTCATCTGATAGAAAAGATGTTCAGGCTCAGATGCTGCTAAAACTACATTTCCCAGCAGGTCCTGGGCGTCGGTATCTGGTTTTCCTCTCATTTCCGGGTATGTCACATGACTCCCCAGCTGCACCATGGCGGAAGCCGAGGAGCAGGTAAAGGCTATACAGCTGCTGGGCAAGGGAAGGGAAAACCTAGGTGGAGTGGGAAGGAGCGCGTGGAGGTGCAGGGCTGCTGGAGGGCCAGGCAGGGCAGCGCAGGGCAGGGCAGGGCGGGCACCGCAAGGCCATTCGGGAGCAGAGCCGCGGGTGGGATGCCTGCTGTTGGAGGCACCTGGGGAAGCCGCTGACACACCCCCGGCGTCAGCTCTGCTCCTGCGGCCGTGCTCAGCGGCTTGAAGGCGGCGTGGGCTATACGACAGGGACTGACTGCCCCTGGGAGGGAGGCGAAATAGATGACTTGAGTTTTGAGGCTCGGTAACTGAAGTTTAAATTCCTTCCCACTCCCAAGGAGGACCGTGAGAACCGTTTGCAGGAGGGCCCGGGAGAAAGTAAAGGATGTTTGGTTTCGCATCTGTTGCATTCAGATGCAAAGCTAAGTCACTGTGGCATAGAGTGGCGGTTCGGTGCATCTGTTCTAGGGCAAACATGACCAGGCTCCTGTGCTGGTTCTCTGTCTGGATATGGGACTTTAGGTTAGTTATTTAACTTTTACATGTAAGGTGCTTAAAGATAGAGATGTAAGGTAATGTAAGATAGAGATAGTATAGGGCTTGTCTTTGGAAGATGGTTTAAGTTGGGATGCATTGGTACACAAAGTTAAAATGCTCAGTAAAAGTTGGGCATGCAGGTGGGAGAGGAGTTATGTGTTGCTGGCAGAAGGTCAGATGGCAGTGTACAGTCAACAAACACATGGCAATGTGGCACTGGAGTTTAGGATAGAAATTAGTGACTGTGACAGTTGTATTCGTACAGGCAATAGTGGCTGCCCGAGTAACATAAATATAAGGCAAAAATAGCAGAGAAAGTCCGGAACTTGGGGAAATAGCTTCACTTTCCATTTCCAGGGTCATTTTTAAGCTTAGCACTGCTTTGCCTCTCAAATGAAAGGGCCGCTAGTTTCCATAATTGCCTTTAAGAAGGGATTTGGTGATAAGCTGTGTAGTGTCATAATAACGGAAGCTTTGTACCATTGGCAACATACTCTACTTCCATAATGAGAATCTGCCCTTTGTACACATTAATTAAGAAATAAGGTGGAGATTTGTTTGGGTGGTCCTTGCGATAAGAGTCTCTTACCCCTGGAGCCTCCCTTTTCTGTTCTAGGCAGTTCAAAGGAAAATGCTCGTTAAGCACGTGTAATTTCATGACACACTATTGGGTTTGATAATAGTGATGAGATTGGTTTTCATTCTGTTCGCCTTTCATATTGGAATACAATTTTTTGGTGGTGTGATTTAAAAGCAAGAAAAAAATAACGAAGCTCTTTATGTTCTCAGATATAGGGTAGCAGAAATGGAGACAGTTGTTCTTAGCATTTACTACTGATTTGTGTTATGCCAAGCTGTCTGATGGAGAAAGACATGCATAAAGTTGGTGATACAGTAAGAGTGCTTTGAATTTGTACAGCACTTTTCAATTTAAAGAATCCTTTCACATTCGCAGTTGGTCCCCAGAAAAGAATTCTGTGTGGTAGATGTTTATTCTTACGTAAATGTCAGGACAGCACCTCCCAGTTCCAAACTTTTTGGTCTTTCTGATTGCACTCTGAGGGAAAGCCACTCTGAGAGAAAGCCAGCGTCTTTGCAATAACCTAGTTGGCCTACAGCAGTGGTTGGCAAACTCATTAGTCAACAGAGCCAAATATCAACAGTACAACAATTGAAATTTCTTTGGAGAGCCAAATTTTTTAAACTTAAACTTCTAATGTTACTTTTTCAAAATAGATTCGCCCAGGCCATGGTATTTTGTGGAAGAGCCACACTCAAGGGCCAAAGAGCTGCATGTGGCTCATGAGCTGCAGTTTGCCGACCCTGACTGCAGGACCTTCCCCCAGTTGCTCTGTCCCCATTTTCTGACCTAATTTTTCACTATTTTTCTTTTCCTTCTATCATTTTGCATCATCTATACTGATTCTCTTACTGTTCCTTCAACAAACATGGCATGTTTCTACCTAAGGGCCTTTGTTCATGCTGTACCCTTTTTTGACCTGATATATCTACAGGGTTTTCTCCCTTATTCCCTTTGTCTTTTTCCAAGTGTTATCTTTGTTATTTTTCATTTTTATTCTCTCCTGAGGAGGGATGGAGGGAGGAACAGGGGGGTGGGGGGAGAGAGAGAGAGACATCAATGTGAGAGAGAAACATCCATCTGTTGCCTCCCCATATGCCCTCTGACAAGGGATCAAACCAGCAACCCAGATATTGCCCAGACCAGGAATCAACCAGTGACTTCTTGGTTCATGGTTCGACACTCAACCACTGTGTCATACTGGCCAGGCCCAAGTGTTCTCTAACCATTCTTTGCAACCTCTTTCCTGCATTACATTTTTCTTTGTGCTCGTCTATTTTTTTCTGCTGTTTCTATATTCATTTCAGTATATTCTCCCCATTAGGATGTAAGCTCCGTGATGGCAAAGATTTGTTCACTGCTGTATTCTGACACATAGAGTAGTACCTGATATGCAATATGTGTTAAAGGATTGAAATTTCCAGGTAAACAGTAGAAACCCAGATAACTTAATTTACTTGCTCATACTTGTATCTGTAAGAAATCTCCAGTCATCTAATTTCAAAGCTCATGATGAATAGCAGAAAGAAGCCAACGTTCAGAAATCCCTGTTTATTTTTTAAAGAAAGCTAATAAATAATTGTACCTTTATTTAATTTATAAATTGTCGTTTGTAGATTAAAAATAGTTAGACTTTTCCCACTCTACTTGTTTGTGCATTTCACATTTTACAGTAGGAAGCCATTAAAATCTCTACTTAAGATAGAAAGGCCTTTATTATACATGTTTTTGAGTGCTAAAAGGGTTCAAAAGTGGAATTAAGTAAATTTGCTAATTGTTCTGTTTTGATACTCTGAACCTTTTAGAAAATCTTGACATGATTTTTCTCCTCTGAATGCTTTAAGCAGTGAGATGTGTTTTACAGTGATTGATGACAGGTTAGGGCAAAGGAAGCTTTTTAATTGTAAATGTAAACAGCTCTCCATGATAAGGAAGACAAAACTAAACTTCTCCCCTTAATGTTTCTGAGCGTTGTATTCTTTGGTGATTGCTTGCCTTCCCCTTTAATTTTAGGAAGAGCCCATGTAGTGAGACCTCTACTGAGCGAGTTAACAAAAGATAAAACAGTTCATAGACCCTCAAACTAAAAATCACTCTTTGGATATGCATAAACATTTTTAAGAGTTACTGAGATATCTTTGTTTATGCTGAGTATGGTAAAGGTAGTTCCCCCAAATCCCTACATATGTTATACAGGAAGAGCTAATACCTTGCCTTCTGCCTGGAAATCTCCTAAACAGCTGTTTTATCTGGCACCAAAATGATTTATAGTTGACCTTCGTAATCACAGATGCCCTACAGTATTTGTCCATACCTCACTTATGAATAACATTCGGCTTGAAGTCTGGTTGTCTGTGTATTTGTCTTGTCTCTCCTACAGATTGCTGAGTCTTCAAGAATAAAGGACGAGAGCTTACTCATGTCTGTAACTCCCACAGGGCTAGTGCTTTACAAGTACTAGGTCTTAATAAAATGTGTAAATGAACTTATGAGGAGAGACTAGCCTTCCGAATTGAAAATCTCAAATTGTAAATAAGGTCCAATAGAATTTGAATTGTTATTTTATCTTACTTGAAACTCTTGGAAATTATTAATTTAAACGTATTGTAGATTACTTTCCCTATGTAGACTCCTTACTCTGCCAGCTCTCCAGATACCCTTTCATCTTTCCTACAGCAGGGAACCTAGTCTGTAGAAATAGTTGATCAATCAGACCATCTACTTTTTAACCAATTAGGAGAGTTTCTTTTTTAAAAATATATATTTTATTGATTTTTTTACAGAGAGGAAGAGAGGGATAGAGAGTTAGAAACATCGATGAGAGAGAGACATCGATCAGCTGCCTCCTGCACTCCCCACACTGGAGATGAGCCCGCAACCAAGGTACATGTCCCTGACCGGAATCGAACCCGAGACCTTTCGGTCCACAGGCCGACGCTCTATCCACTGAGCCAAACCCGTTTTGGCGAGAGTTTCTTTTTTGACTGCTCTATGTTTTAGAAATTAGGGAAATTCTGTCCTATGGTAGAGCATTTACATGTTATCAGAGGCACATTCATGAGCTTGTATACTCCCCTATGGTTGTGCCCATGTGTAAAATAAAAAACAAGTCAGTAAGTGATTGACTGCCTCAGTTTCCTTGGCTATAAATTGGAAGTTTTACTCTCCAGGACTCTTGTATGACAGAAAGCATTTTAAAGTGGCCAGATTAAAACAGTTGTCATATACAGAGGGCAGTGATTTATCATCCAAACGTGGGCTTGTCTTAGGTATGCGCGCTCCTCTTAACGTTTGGCCAACACAGACTTACAGAAGCAACTTTACTTATAAGTAAAAGAAAAAAGAAACCCCAAACAAGTTACAGAAGTACAGTTTCAGAGAAATTTTAGATGGCCCACTCATTACTGCCATGTAATTAAGGTATAGTCACAGTTTTACTTAGCTGGGCATGCTCATTGCCTTATTCGATTTTTCCCCTCTCCTATTTGCCTGGGTTGGTTGGCTGAAAGTCACTGTCATCAGCGGTTATTGGTAGCCTCCCAGGCAGCCGCATTGCTACCTGGGAGAGGGAGCCCTGGGCAGATCAGGCGCTTCCGGGTTTCATGCAGCTCCCCATGCATGGGTGCCAGTCACTGTTGCCCTTTGGTCTTCTAGAAACTTGGTCCTCCTCATGTTTTTTGTTACGAAATGCTTGTGATTCCGGGCTCTGCTAATGCCCACTGAATCAATCTGTGAGGATAGAGTGTATGACGGGGTATTAGCCAATCCCCCGATGAGTTTAGATGATTCTGACTCGAAGTCAGATTTGGGATTGGGCCCCTAGGCCACCAGGCTGAAACAGGTGCCAAGGTACTTCTTCACTTGCAGAACGGAATGAGTGCAGTAGCTAAGGCTAGTGGGTTGAACAGATTGGGTCACCTGAGTCTTCTTGCTCCTGCTAGCTCCCCAGATACTTTTAAATCGTTCCTGCTAAACCAGCCTAGTCCCTAGGCGCCCCAAAACTTTTTGAAATTGAGACTTTGTGACACAAAGATATCAAATATGTACCACACAAAACACTCCTCCTTTCCTGTGCCATGTCAGACATTGAGAGCTATCACACCGTCTTTTCCACTAAGTTCTGCTGTGTCACACACATTGCTGGGAGGGAATGTTTAATGTCTGATCTCCTGGTCTTTGTTCTGTTTCTTCATCCTGTAGAGCTTGGAGTTGGCCTTCGTCAAGTTCCAGCCTCCCATTTCTCTCCCAGGTTCCCCTCACCACCCACAACCCACAGCGTGTAAGTCCTCAAAATCCTGAGGTCTTTATAACCGGGAAGTCCTGGCTTCTCTCTCTCTCCTTCCGAGCTGACAGCCTTCCTTACCCCTCTGCCGCTGAGGCCAGCTGTGCTGAGTCTTCTCCTAGGTCTTGGGATTAGGGGTGGGATAGCCTTTATTGGAAGGGTCCTCAGAGAGCTAGGTGGTTAACATTCCATTTGAATCTCTCTATCCTAGTTTGCTGCTGTTTTCCTCCAAGCCCCTTCTGTAACTGTCTTATAGCCATAAGCTAATTGAAGCTTCTGTCTGGAGAACAGACACCTGTTAATGCTCATAAGTGGAAAAGAGGAGGGATCAGTTGCTTATTTTTTTATCACCATCACCAGGTGTTGAACTGTTCTTTTGGGTAGGATAATGAGAGACAAGAGGCAAAAGCATTTGGGCTTAGCTACAGTGTATTTTATTTATTTATTTATTTATTGTTTAAAGTATTACAAATAGTACTACATATGTCTCCCCTCCACCC